>JABFQB010000318.1:0-11143 GCA_022817105.1 Pseudanteris insignis
TCATTTATCTACAAAAGCTATTATTTTTAAATCTATATATTGTAAATAGTATACCCAAGATTTAGAAAAGTTTGTCTTGTTCGTTAACTATATATTTCTAACAGTTTAGAATTCTTCTTTGTTGAGAGGCCTTCGTTGCCAGCTATTTTTTGTCAGCAATTTTTCTTTAGCCTTCAAATATAAATTGATCTTGTCACTAATAGGTGTTAAAAATGTTTCTATCCATTCTTGAATAGTATAATTGTCATAAATATCATTCATTGCTGTTTTGATTTCTATCTCTAAGTTAATGATTTCAGTTTTCAAATTTTTCAAGTCATTTACTACTCTTTCTACGTGACTAGGACTTGAAAAAGAATGTTTAATGTTGTAAGGTTTCAGCCAACCTCGAAAAACATTACTCTGTTCGATATTGTTCATTTCTTGAATTAAAGAATGTAACTGAAGTGTAACAGCATACACAGATGAACCTAAGTACTCGCATTTAGTCCAAGCATATTGTGGTTCAACAATTTTCAGTGATACTTGTGAGTCACATTGTAGTTTTTTTAAGATACTGGAAGGTACATTGGTAGGGAAATCATTCAAATCTGCATTTTGAAGTACTGCTAAATTAATGGCTAAAGAAGGTAAAGCTGATGGCAAAAGTTCACACAAAACACTGAAATGATCATAACGTTGCCACCCAGTTAACATGATACCTTTAAAATTAATAAGCCCGGAATAAGTGTTGATTATTTCGAGCCATCGTTGGTGATTTTGTATACGATATGAAATATCAGTATAGTAACTATCTGGAAGAGTGGCCCCTTTGAATGCTGTAGCTACCCATATAGATTTCCAAATAAGAATATAATTTTTCCAAAGCTGCTCTGTTAAACTAGATTCTACATTTGCAGTATACTTCCATACTACTGGTTCTACAAGTGTATCTAAACCTCTGAATTGACAAAAAAGTGTGAATTATGAAGTATGAATTATACTAATGTAAAATAACAATATAATAATATGTACAAAATATTAAATTATTATAAAAATATAATTTTAGACAAATATACTATGAAAAGTATATAAAGGTATTAAAATATTAATTTAAAAAATGTACCTATTAATAATTTCTTGAGGTTCAATATCTCTAAACTCGTCATCCCACATCAAAACTGTAACATGTGGATATTTTTTTTTAATATATTTAACTACTTTTACAACATGATCCAAAAATAATTCCTTTTTTCTCCACTTATTCTTCATTAAAATATTTTGACATTTTGAACACTCTCCAATCTCATATACCTCATCATTACCAATATGTAAATATTCAATATTAGGATGTGCTTCTATGATTTGATCAATCATGCTATGAATTACTTCTATTGATTTGTTATTGGAAGGGCACAAAACTTGTGGATTATTATGAACTTCTCTTATATCTTTGTATTCTTTTAACTTCAATACAAATTCAAAGTGGCCAAAAGTCGGTATTAGAGGAATTACTATTAATTGATTATCTTTAGCTATTTTTTGTATAGTTGTAATTTCATCTCTGGAGTAACTATTACCAGCAGCAATATTTTCAAGATCATTCAAATAAGGAAACATATCTTCATATTCAATTAATATTCCTGTTGCCCCAAGATCTTTCAATAGTGGAAATAAATATGAATAATAAGATATTTTAAATGGAGCACCTTTCAGATCTAAATGCACAATCTTGTGTCCTTGGTATAATGGAAGTTTATTGTCACTTGGATCTAAATTTTTTTCGTCATGTCTATCAAAATTTTTAGAATTTCTCCATGGTCTTGCTGTAAATTCATTCTCATATGCCTCGTTATCTTTGGAATGTGGATTCATTTTATTAACCGAATCATTGTCACTGATTACTGTACCAAGGAAAAAATAGAACAGAAAAATAAGACAAATTCCAAGTGTAACTAAAATAGTTAAAATAGCTTTGTTCTTTAAACGTATCATTTTTACTGTTATCATTCACTATAATTCATTTCATCATATTATAAAAATGAATACTTTGCTTATATATATGTATATATATGATTATATTCATACGCAAACTCAGATTCGTTGGAACTTTGTATTGAATCAGTTCATAACTATGATTATTGTGTGATAATCTTATTGCATAACGCTTCGATTAAGGTTTGTGATAGTAACTAATATGGTTAAACAACGATAAAAATATTGTCAAACAAGTATTTCTTCATAGTTGAATAAGTAAGAGCAATTTTTACATAAATTTGTTAGCGCAAAAATATTTATTCGCTTAATTATCAATATATAGGTAATTGATTGTGTATGTACACGATAATAACCTCACTTTAAAAAAAACAAACAAACACAATAGAGAAGAAGAATGTAGTTGCGCGAGTGAGAGAAAGCGAAGTGCGAAAGAAAGAGAGCGAGCTAACTGAAATCGATGAAAATCGGGTTGGAGGAAGGGCTTAAGCTCTCGGGAACAAAGCGCGAGTTGAAAATAGAACAGAGATATACGGGTTGCAACACGTATGTTCGGCTTCGTACATATTCAAAATTTATAGAGCTTTATATAATGTTCGACGTCGTGAAATAGAAGTGAAAATAAAACAAACTGAACAAAAACAAAAACATAACGATTATTTAGACACGTTGCGAGTAACAATGATAATTTTTGTTTTAAATCGCTTTGTCTGTAACATTTCATGATGTTTCGACGATTATTACCGACAGTCATCGGACTATTTTCGGTGCCTTTATAAAGTTGTTCAGTTGATTCAGGAATTTTAATGACCAATTGAATTTTCCTTGTAATGATAGTTGGACGTGTAAATATATATTTCTTCGTTATTTCAACGAAATATATTTAATTAACTTTGTTGACTCTTTCGTTCGGTTGATCACTATTTGTTATGTGAAAACCATTTATGTTTTTCGAAATTAATCAAACAATGTGTTATGCAAAATTTTGAAATTACAAACATTACATCAGTACAATTATTATTAATTGACGTAATCATTATCATGTTTATATTATTATTATTATGATTGTTGTTGTTGTTGATGTTTTCATCGTTTTCGTTGTTGTTGTTATTGTTATTGTTATTTATTTACGTAATCATTATCATAGTTATATTATTATTATGATTATAGTTGTTGTTGTTGATGCTGTCATTGTTTTTGTTTTTGTCGTTATTGTTATTAGTTTTGTAGTTGTCTTTAACGTTTTTTCCATTTTTATTATTATTATCGTTAATTGTTTATTATTGATATGTATGGTTTTTTATTGTTTATAATTTAATCATGATTATTATTATCATGCTCTGTGTATGTTGAGTGGATCAGAGTTATTTTACGTACGAAAATTGTGATTTTTATCCCAAATATCAACCTAATGAAAATACGTACATTTTGGATGAAATAGCGATATTTCATAACCAGCATCAAATATTGATAACCTATAATAATAATATACTCGCGTATAGTTCTATGAAATTTATGAACTACGACGTACCGACCTTCGAATATACCTACGAAACGCATACTTCGTTAAAAATTGCGAAGTATAAAAATGCTATAATCATAATCAACGGACTCGTCGGGAAAGTTATACGATACTTAAGAAGGTCGATCTGATAACACAGACACAATACATTTATGTTCTTAAACTTCAATGAATCAAAATTACACTTTTATTATTATCACTATTATTATTATCATTAGTTTAATTATTATAATTATTATTATTATTATTCATGTTACCGAAAGCCAATGATTGTTTTGTGGAGCAAATTTTCAAAGACACTATTATCGACGTTATTTTATTCATCAGCTGATAAATTGAGATATCATTATTATTATCATTATTAATTTAATTTATTTCAAGTCAATGTCGTTGAAACTGTTAAAATAGTTCGTCCAAACGAATCGAACGGCATATCCATTTGCACGACCATAAAAACGCTCGCTGGGATAAATTATCCCCGTTTTACGCGTGATTGTATTATTTGAATCATCGTAAAACTCCTTAGCCGAAGTCGGGCGTTTGTGTGCACACGGCCAGGTCGTCGAGCATGCGGACAACAGCGAAATTCATTAACGTTGTTGCCGTTCTTTTCGTACGGTCCGAAAGCGTATAATTGCAAGTTGCGCGTAGCTACGTCTAAATTTTATTTAGCGATAGATGTTTGACCTTGACCCGCGCTAGGTCAGCTAACAATACATTATCTCAGGTAATTTTATATTAAAATTATGCCAGGCCTTGAATGACCTTCCGGAATGCTACGTATGTATGAATCACATAGAATTCCGTATGCGTACGTGTGTGTGCGTGAGTGTACGTGCGCTTGTGTATGTTTGCGTGAATGTACGTGAATACGGTAGCGTGACGGTGGCGTTGAAATAGTTTTTTTTTTTAACTTCGGTTTATTGCCAGCTTTGGAAGCGCTGTTAAGTTTCACGCAAACTGTTTAATCCGGTCATAATAACTGACTCGGTGGATTAAGGTTTTTTTTATATATTTTTTTATAGTTATACATTTATAAGTTAAAGGGTTGAAAAATAGTGCGAGGGCGAAACGAAGTTTTGTTTTAAGGGATATTACGTGGCGTTGGAATACGCGAATAAGAATGGCGGATTTCTTTGCATCAGAACAAAAATTAGCATTGTCAAAATAGTAGTAACAAGTACGAGAGCACGTGACCGGATTCGTCAAGCGGCTTTCACGTTCAGGGTATCGGGATAGAAATGATCAATACTTGTTGCTCGGGCCGCAAACGAATAAAAATAATCGGGGTGTTAACAATCTTTGAAGGTCAACTTTTTTAGTTTTTTTCTACATGAAAATAAAATTCTTTTTGATGATTTTTTCATTTGTTTATTTTACCAAGGTTACATGAGAAAACATATTTGTAAAAACTTTTTATTCAATGTAAAAATGATGAATGATCATTTTTGAAATGATTAGATAAATATATTTTAGGAAATTAAAAAAAATCATTTGCAGAGAATCGAACGTTTGATATACATATTTTATCATTAGTATAATATCCCGAGTAGACATTTTTATTTAATTGTGTAGAATTCGCAAGTTATTAGATGTAACGCTAAACTCGTGTATAACTTGATATTCGCGTGTAACTTGTGAGTTACTAACGTTTTACTTACGAGTTTCAGTAACCCGGGTAGAAATTAGTATTCACTTGTGTAGAACTCGCAGGTTACTCCTATTGAATATAACGTAAAAAGAGATGCCAACCAAGTCATGAGGTTTAAATTTTCATTGACTGAACGCCAAAACTTACGAAAAACTGGAAACTAGTAAGTAACTCACAAATTTCCAGTTTTTCGTAAATTTTGGCATTACCAGTGATTAGTTACTAAAAAGTCAATTAAAATTTCTACCTGGGTCATGATTAAAATATAAGTGATTCATGAGTTCCTACCAGTAACTTGCGAGTTCTACACAAGCAATTAAAATTTCTACCCGAGTTGTTATATTTATTTTATCAGCAGTTCAACAGCTTTTCGAGGCGATATAAATTAATCATTGGATATTAAAAATCATTAAATTTTGACATTTTCAAATTTTAAAATTATTATTAATTTAGTTTGTTGTTTTGGAAGATAAAAAACATGATCATTTAAAATTCAAATTAAACTACTTTTATTCTATATATGATTTGACAAATATGTATATAAATATTTTTTGACAAATAATAAGTTTTCAATAAATATTGATACTTTTCAATCGAATTTAAATTTCGAACCATGCGAAAATTAAAATCCGTGGTTCAATTTATGAATAATACCAAATGTTTAATATCATTAGAATGGAATTACGTTGGATCATAAAATATTTTCAATTTTTTTCAAATTGATTTATCATTGCGGATTATAGAAGTTTTTTATCGTCTAATTCCATGACGTCAATCACGTTTGAATTAAAATTTAATCCACAAATCATGTTAACTCGAAAATTATACGCTGAATCTGAATCAGCGGTGATATTAACTCATAAAAATGTCATTTAAGGAAATTAAAACACCATGCGAATGAATGAATTATATCTACTTTGAGATGGGTATATATACTTATAAACAATTTTTTTTATATTCCTTTCAAGCGTTGCATAGTTTCAAAACATAAAATATCCCATAATAAATAGACTGTAAAAAGAGTCTACTTATCTCAAATGTATTTAATTTATAATTAGAGAAAATCCATTTATTGTAAGTAGAATTTGTCTAATGTAAGCTGAATATATTTTAATGAAATAAACAGTTTTGCAGGTGAAGAAACAGAATTTTCATAATGTAATTATTTAATTTTTTAAGTTTATATAAATTTATACAAATAATATCAAATTAAATATTTCATTTAAAAAAAATTAATTGACCCTTCCTATTCAAATGTTTTGGTTTGAAGCAGCATCCAAAATCGTAGCATCAATTTCTCTTTCGTTTGGAATATTATCTGAAAAATATATCGTTTACCATCGACGCACCTTTTCTCTTCTTTCATCGAATTGAATTACCTATGTGAAATCAATAACTTGTATTCCCTGTGTCGTAAAGCACCAATATTCCGACTCCCTGTTTCTCTCTCTCTTTCGAATTTCAATGCGATTCGACGATAAATGCTATAAAACCTAAATTATACACTCATAAAGTCACTAATTTTGATATGAAAAGACATAAATTGTATTGTACATTATTTTAACCGTCATTGCGAAGCGATATCTAATTTACAAATCATAAATGTGATCGACAACAATCTTTAGTCAACAATTGAAAAGCTATGTCAACATTTACGATACCCCTGCATTAAGATTTACGATAATATATCGTCGAAAATAAGTATCCGTGCAGTTTAGATAGTTCGATGGTTTAAGCAATATTGGATTTAAATTGTAAATTTAGTATTGAACTGGATAAGAGGCAATAACAGTTTATATAACAATCTAAATGGGACAATAAAATTAAATTATTTTAAATATTGAAAGTTGACCTTCATTAATCTTAAAAAATAATTATTTTTCAATAAAATAAAAGTAATTCATTAATTTTTATGACTATTGATTCTTTTATTGTTATTTACAAGGTAATACTTTAAGAAATTTTGTTGCTCGTTATTGTGTACTGCATTTTTTTAATCAAAAAATCCTACTGCCTTTGACTAGAATCGAACCCCAATCTCACGCGCGCAGAGTTGTGACGCGTTCCACGGAGCTACGTGACCCGTTTCGTAAATACATAAGCAAAGCTATCTATTGATTGTCTCGATTAATTTAAGTTACATATACGAACTATTCTAGTATTTATATCTTGTTTAAACTGTATTTTATTTAATTTTTATATAATTCAAACGAATAATTATATATTGTCATCTTCCCCAGCAAAGTTCCAAAATTTTGTTTTTACTTTATTCACACTTTGCCAAAATCATTGGAGTATTGCATTGTAAATAAATATATAAAAATAAATAAATTGCATTAACGTTACTTAAAATAATTATATCTTATTTTAAGTCATGCCATATTGATATTATATTTATAAATATAATTTTATGGTTATGGTTTCGCGTAATTATTATTGTAAGTGTTTTTCTTGTAAATTTTGTATTGTCTAAATTATCATAATTGTCAGTTGTTTCATAGCACTAATGAAAATTTAAATGGACTTTTGAGGTAATACTGTGAATGAAAATTTAATATTTGAAATGCTCGTGTAAAGTATAAAACAGTTTTTAGAACTGAATTTAATATTTTTATCATCTTCAGTCTGCGGTACGTAATTGTTTTTTTTTCAGCTTTTTTAACATCCATAAAATAATGATAAAACACGAAACATTTCTTCAAGCGTCAATTTTTCTCAAAATTCATGAAACATAGGATCACAATATGATCGGAATTAAATTTTTAAATTTATCCTCGACGTCCCGGGATGTGTTCCCAGGGCAACGAAATATGACCCGCGCGAGAACCAACGTTAGACGGCGGGAAGCGCGAGCTCGGACTTCTAACAACGGCTATTAACTAAACATCGATGGGCGAGAAAAAGGAGTCTCGCGTTTAATAATTCATATGATTATCATGTCATGAATATTGCATTCAAGTACAACGTCGTTCGATGTTTTGTTTTCAAATGCGCAAAAGTCGAGTGAATTATGAAATATTGCCAAGATGAATTTTTTACCCAACGCAAAGTCTTGTCATTATATGCACAACAGGGAACGGCATTTAGATATACGAATGCGCAATACGGTATGATATAAAATAAAATTATGCATTAAAAGACTGCAAATTCTGTGAAATATTCAATCGATTTACCCGGTGTACATTGGGGAATAGTTTATTTTATTCTTCGTAGGAGCATACATTTAAATGCCATATTTCAATAAAAATTTAATAAATTCGATTTAACCTTTTTACTCTATGCAAAATACTGAATGATCATTTTTCGATTAATTAGATGAATATTTTATGGACATTTAGAACAAAATTAATTCTCCTGCGAAGAATCGAACGTTTGCCCTACATATTTTATCACTAGTATAATATTTTGGGTAGAAATTTGTAATTAATTGTGTAGAATTTTAAAAAGTTATTAGGTTTAACGCTAAACTCACGTGAAACTTGCGATTCGCAAGTAACTCGTATTTCAACTAACGTTTTACTTACGACTTGCAGTAACCCGATTATAAATTTATATTTACTTGTAATAGTAACGCCCCTAGCAGAAATTTGAAATTACTAACGTAAAACTCGTGAGTTACCAACCAGTTATGTAACGACACAGCTAGTTAAAAAATCGCAAAGCGCAAGTAATTCACAAGTTAATCGAAAAAAATTCAGTTACTTGTGAATAACTCACGAATCACTAGTTTTAGCGTTACACTACTGCCGTTAAAGAAATTTGAAATCACTATCGTTAAACTCGTGAGTTATCAACCAGTTGTGTGATGCTTAAATAAGTGAAAAACTAGCAATACGCAAGTAATTCGTGAGTTATTCACAAGTGACTGAATTCTTTACGATTGACTAGTGAATTACTTGCATGTTTTTCACTAGTTGTAGCATTACACAACTGGTTAGTAACTCACGAGTTTTACATCAGTGATTTCAAAATTTTACTAGGGTGGTTGGTAACTCACGAGTTTTACGTTAGTGATTTCAAATTTCTAATAGGGGCTCAATTTATGAGATATTTGCAAGTCGTGAGTAAAACGTTAGTAACTAACTAGTTACTCGCGAATTACTAGTTATACGTGAATGAAGCTTTACGTCTAATAACTTGTGAATTCTGCACAAGTGGAATCTATTTTCTACCCGGAATCACTGTAATATTTTATATGAATTTTTTAGTAAGATTATTTTAACTTATTTTCAAAAACAATCTTTTAGTATTTTAGTTATTTAACATTTACTATTAAATTTAATCTTATCAAATTGTCATGTTGTAACGTACATCATTTTCATAAACAAAAAACTTTAATGAGAACTTGTACATAATTGTACAATAATTATTATTTCAATTAAATTGTCCAACTTTTTTAAAAACCTTACATCGAGTTTCATGAAAATAAAACTTTGAAAATGAAATTCACATTTAATAACCTTAATTGCCACTGTAAAAGAGTTTATAAATGTTTTGATTGTTTTTCCATTAAGTTTTGTAGTTAAATTTTAATTAATTTCTGTTGCTATGAAACAAGAATAAAATTGCATCACCATTGAAGTGAAAACGCTAAAATCAGTGCGGCTTAATCCAAGCTTTTTTCGTCAAACGCGACGACGATGAGAGTTTCGCGGTATATAAAACTTTAATGGCGCACGAATGTCGAAGAGTTTGTTAATAAAAGTACATCTAAAATACGGTTGGCATATGAATAACAATGTTTTCTCGTAAAGCATAATAATAATCGCGCAAAACGCGAGAAATTGGCAATAAATATTGATGCCGCTTTGTTCGGGTCTACGCACATTGGCGTTTATAAATAGTTTAATTGATCATCGCGTAAAGTCAATTTCGTTCAAAAAGCGTTCGACTTTTTTTATACTGCAACGAATTTTGTAACTAATAAATAACGGTGTTATTTGTATGTAGTGTTTTGAAAGTTAAAAAATAATAACAGAATCGGATTTCATGTCAATGGAATTTTACTGATAATTTATGAAATTATTTTTAATAAAATTATTATTGAATTTCTAAATATTGTATTACACTTAAAAAATAGTTGGATAAAATTAGAACGACAATATGTTGTTAAACTACTACTATGTATCTGACAAAACTCTGCGCCGTAATGTTACTGCGCAGCCAACCAAGGTGCGCGGTAGTTTACTACGCAGGTGTAGTTTCAGGTCAATTCTGAGTTAAATTAAAAAAAAATTGATTTATTATGATTTTCTTGAATGTGTATTCGACAAAATTAAAATGTTAGATTTTATATTATAACTTATATTATATCAACGTAATATATCTATCAACAATTTAAGATTTTTTTTTTTGCCGATTACTCAATTTTGGAAATAAAAAACGTATTGCTAATTCAACAACAATCATTTCCTTAATTTATTTTGAATAAATGAAAATATTTTTATACATAAAAGGTTAAGTTGCTTTTCCATGTTAACATAACCTCCGAACAAAAAATAATTATAAATTAAAAGTTTATAAAATAATTTTAACTTTTCAGCTTATACTTTCGAATTAAATAGGATAAAAAAATTAAATTACTGTTTTTAAAATCACTTTATAATTGTATTATTAAAAATAATAACAATATAGCAGCTTCAAATATTTTATTATTTTACCGCATTTTTTTCAGGCTATGTTCAATCGATCAAATGAACTAAATATTGTAAACATTTATTCCTTTTTTAATCCTCGATGAGTGTAACGTATCACAAAAACATGATCAATTGCACGAATAACTTTATTACGCGTGCGCATGCGCATTAATGATAAACGTGTCATACGAATCGAGTGGTGCATAAAAAATAAGACAAACGTATGCGCTCGGCAAATAAAAAATACGTGAATTTTAAAAATAGGTCTAGGTTTTATAAATAACTCAAATGAATGATAAGTGGCGCCTGGCATTGATATTCGTGCAATAGCGCTTCGAGTGAGAAGTCGTGGGATTCGCG
>JABFQB010000319.1:0-11132 GCA_022817105.1 Pseudanteris insignis
TTACAAGGCAATCACTAGCTGACCATTACATTTCCTGAGAGGGTCTTGTAAGTTTTCCTTATGAGTGCCTCGCAATGCAATTTCGGAAACTTATAACTGCCTCACAAGTTACTAGGCCAAATTTTTACTTGGGTAACGGAATTTAGTAATTAAATCTACATCATTTTACTCAGTTGAAACGTTAGAATTAGTCGCGATTAAGATGGCGCGTTGAAGCATCTTAGATTCCAGTACAGTATGATAATTTTCATACGCACTCTCCTCTCAGTGTACGTAAGTTCAATATTACATCCAATACGAGTTACTTGCAAGTTCTACACAAGTGGATAAACATTTTTAACCGGGAAATATTTTCAAAGTTTTAGTTTTTGGTTGCACGGTTAACCGTGAAACCGTGTCAGTGTGGTTATTTTTGATGGTATATAATAATATTAAGCTAGTATGAATAAATACATAGGAAACTCAACGAGGAATGCGTTTAAATTTGAAATTTATATGTTTACGCCATAAAACTGTCGGATCGTGCGGAATTGTCATCCCTCGGATCCCGGGGGTGACCGATTTTAATATTAAAACAAGGTAAAAGCCCGTCTCGAAGATCCCCCGTATCTCAATGAATGCCTATTAAACCCGCTATTATTCATCCATTTAATAATAAAATTCAGCAACCGAGGCCAATCTTTATCCGGCTGAAATCCACGATTCTTCAACATTATTTATCGCGCAATCTGAATTTTCGAATTGTTGTTCAGTGACTATCAAAACTTGGCTTCAGACTCACACGACCCTGGCGTTATAACAAACACTGATTGGCCAATAGAAATAATTACAGAAGGGTACGCCCGTTGGCGTATTATTGACATGGTTCGATTCTTTTACTATCAAGTTTGCTCGGGACAAACAGTATGTACTTCATGCTAACGATAAACTTCGACTTATCGATAGAAAACTACTGATAATTGTTTGATAATAGTTTTTGCATTAAATTTCAGTAACATTTGGACGATATTATTTGGTATTGAATAACTGTGATTTGGTAACGTGTAACTGGAAATTCGTAATAAGATGAAGAGTTTAACCGAATTTTTGAAACACATGTCACATTTAAAATTTGAGGTTATAAATTTAACAAATGAATGTACTATCTTTGCAGCTTATTGACGTATCAATCATTCAATCAATCAATCAGAATGTTTAGGAAGACAGATTTAAATTATGTAAAAATGTACTACAAAACTAAATTAGGTCCTATGGTACTAAAATTTATTTTGAAATACATTTTCTGAAATTTGGGTACAAAATATGACCGAAAAATCATTATGTCATTGGTTGTCATTGTCAATTGTCAATGAGTAATCATTTGAGAGGATTCATACTTAAACTTCACTATTCAGCAATATATTGCGACTGACCAAAAAAATTATATTTAGTGTTTATTTTTAGTATATTTGATTGTTTTATTTAACTTTAAATTAATTGAGAGCAAGTACATAATATCTAGATCTGGTTTTTGTTAAATTCTACAGCGAATTAATTTAATTAATAACTGAAAATAATCTTAAGTGTACGATTCTTTTGTATATTTTTGACACCATTAATAATAGAAAAATAAGATTATAAGAACCGTAAGTGTTTTGATTATTCTGTTGTTTAGCCACATAATTAGTTAGGTTAAGTCCGAAATCAGATATAATTATAATCAATAATTATGCTTAATTCTTACATCTATAATCTTTTTACTCATTGATATTTATAATTAGTCAAATACCAATTAAAACAATTCATTTATAATTCGTTAACAAACTGTTTGTCGGTGGCCGCGCGGGTAATGTAAAATGAAGCTGTGACGAAACATCAAGTGCGGGGTTCGAGTCTCATGTTTGACTTTGTTTTTGAAATGCAAATAAAAAATTATAACGTGGACAAATTCATTTGTATACAATTTGACGGTACCGTCGTAACATTCATGATATATTTGCAAAATTTCATAATTTCTCTCAGTGAATCTCAAACACTGAAAGAAAAAGTGTTCAAGAATTTACTATGTATAGTAGTCTTCTAATACTAATGAAAATTTCCTAAGTTTAAACATAGGCATTTTACAGATATCCATTTTTAAACTAAATTTGTCTATCTCGAATCTGAAACTTTGTAAACCACGTCTAAGATTAGTGGATAATAAAAATAGTATTTTTAGGTTAGTTTTTATGTACTTCTTTGAAAAAATAATAAAATTAGTTATTAGTAAAGTAAATTATTAGCAAATTGTATTAGTAAATTTGTTAGCAATAATATAATTATTATTAGTTACTTTGATTTAGGAAAATTCTGCCAAATCTGCCACAAATTTTTATTAAAACAAACCGAAATAAATAAAAAAAGATAAGTAATAGTATTTGCGACCAACAAACGATTGAATTCTCGTTGTAAACGATTTCTCTTATCAGACGGTTTTTGTTTGTACAATCCGAACTATAGAGCGCAAAAACTAACGGCACCGTAAAAAAATCCATTAATTGAGATGTGGATTTGAACAACTCAGATTGATGAAGTTATTTTGGCCCGACGAATCCTATCTATCAACAAAGTTGGCGATGAACCAAATTATAATAAATAAAAAAAAATATAACATAGACAGTGAAATGTCACAATTTTATTTTACCGTTCGTTTACGTATGTATGGACTAATTGAAAAATATGTATATAGATTTTAATAATTTTAATTGTATAAAAGGCACATATTTTAATGGATCGTCAATTTATGCATAAAAAAATATTATTAATCATGTATAATTTTAATGCATTTTAATTTAAAAAAATTAAAACTTATGCTCATTATAGTTCATTTTATAAATATAGAAACAAATATAAAAAATACTATACAGTATATTAATTTAATTCCAACTTTGAAAAAACAGTTTATTATACTTTAAAATATTCTATTGGCCTTGAATATTTTCTACTGGCCTCAAATAGATTTAACTGACGATAATTTAATAATTTTCAATTATAAAAATTTCAATAATAATTACTTTCAACATTGAGTATTGAGTAAATTCGAAAATCAATATTTTTAAAATATTTAAGTCATTAAAATTATTTTATTAAAACTCAAAAAATTTTCGATGAAATACCGTATACGCAGAGAACATTTGTCAGTATAACAAAAATTTGGAGTATTTGACAAAATGATTTTGTTGTTATTTGCCTAGCAAAACTATTTTGTCAATTCAACAAAACTATTTTCTTTACAATATTTTGTTGAATTAAAAAATGTTTACACTAAAAATATACTTGTCATATACATGAATACTACCTAACCTAAATCTTCAACTTGTACCGAAGTTTGTCTTTCATCAAAATTTTTTAGTCTATTTAACAAAATGGGTTTAACACAATTTTTTTTATGAATCGCGATTTATCGATTTTTGATTGACGCTTATTTCAACTGTAACAACGACTCTTCATTGTTAATTATTGCCTGTCAACTAACACACGTATATGCTACCAAAATATCATCAATTGCTACCGATGCGATACTCGTTTGCTTTATCGTTTTGCCAATTCATTTCGTAATTTTTCGAGCCACGCTCGAATCTGAGTCATTTTAACGCTGCGTTTAACCGATTTAATAGTTTTGCTCTACGGATGCCGTTGCCGCGAATCCATTACACCTCACACATATGCGCATTGACAAGCGTTTATGAATGTACCGACGACAATTTGCATGCACGGAATTTTAATTAAATTTATCGCGCACGGCGAATGTTTCGGGAGCGAAAACAAACGTACGCGCGAGTGACGAGGCTTAACTTTAGCTTGCACCTGAATTATATTTGCTAAGCCATCATTCGTATTTTAGCCGTTATGCCGTTATTAATGTTTCCAACTTTATCAGCTTTCGGATACAATTTAACCGATTTAAATGGAATTTTCTTCTTTCGTACCTTCGTTTGAACAGTACTGCGCGTGTATTGATATTTTTTTTACTCTAAGCCGAGCATTTGTTTGGTTAGATTGAAAAATATAAAAATTAATACAGCTTTTTTTCCAACCAATTTTTGTATGACCTCACAAAACTTTACATTGTTTAATGAGAAAGAATTAAAAATTATTAAATAATTTATAATAATATTAAATATTAAATATATGACACTGTAAAAATATTCTTTTTATTGGAGTGGATTTCACTCACTTGTAGTGGATTTTAATATAATGAATGGATTTATACTCATAATAAGTTTAATCCATTTAACTATATGTAGAATGTTTTAAAAGAGTATAATTATTATATGTATTACACACGCAAGGAATAATTTTGTCAATATAATTAAATTTAGTTTAATTTGGTCCAATTTCGTCGATTTGTGATCAAGTGGTCACCAGTGGATTTTTACAAATGAAGAAAATTGTGCATTAATACATTAGTTCAATAACCTCTAATAAAACTTAAATAGTATTTTTATTGAAAAAAAATATATATGCTTCGTTCTGTGAGCGATTATTGAATTGCAAAGCGTAGGGTATTCGCGTCATACACTGAAAGAAAAATTGTATGATAATTTACTATGTTTAGTAGTACTTTAAGAACGTGTCATAAAAATTACTATGCAACATAGTAAAATGGATTAGAGTTTAAGGTATTTTTACTAAACCTTCATGAATATTTACTAATTTTCATAGCAAGTTTTGTACATTTTCGAGTGACATCCTCGAAGTACTACTAAATATAGTAAATTTTCATACAATTTTTTTCTCAGTGTAGCAACCATAATTTTAATTATTAATTTTCATATGAATAATAATTATAACAATAATTCTACTACAGCCAACGAATTTTATATTAGTAAATAAGTATGAGGTACTTCTAATTTCAGTTATACGAGGAAAAAAGTATATTTTGAAATTACATATAATAGATTAAACTGATAATATATAACTGAATATCCGTAAGGATAAAGACGCGACGTTAATTTATAAACATCAAACAGAGATGGAGAACAATAACGTAACAAAAGAGGCACAATCGTTTATCCTTCTCTATCGTTAACTTTACGATTGTAACTTTCCTTTTTATATTATATCAGCATTTATTATATGTAATTTGAACATTTACTTTTTTCCCTGAATACAAAAAAAATTTTTCGCGTTGTCTTTGAAATATAGTGTTATACTAAAAAATATTTCAAATCACATAAAGTAAATCATCGGTTTTTGAAAAATTAAAAGTTAAAAGTACACGAAACTATACGAAGCATTTGGGTTCAGGTATGCATAAAACTAATTTTCGTATTTTCACTGACGCAATGTAGAAAGAATCACTACAATCAAATTTCGAGTTACAAAAATGTTACCACGGCATCGCGCGTGCACATGCAACCGCACGAGCAGACGGCTATACATTGTAATGTTTCGAATGCAAATGCAATGCGTACATCAAAGCCTTTTTGATATCACTGCAAGCGTGATGAAATTTGCTAATTGAAAGTTGTTTTAGCTTGGAAAAAATCCCGCAAGAATTGTCGTGCCTATCAACTTTGCACACTCAAAGAAAAAATTTGGTCAAATAGCCACCAACTAAATGTTTTTTGTTTAAATATATTATATAATTATTTCAAATCAATAAAGCTTAGAAGTAAATAAATTATAATTTAAAATGAATAAAACTGTTTCTTTGATTCTAATACATTATTTGGTTGGTGCATATTTAATTAAATATTTATTTAGAATAAATAATTTTTTCTTTGAGTGCGCTCAGAGAAATTCCATATAGGTACGTGAATCATAATTTTATATAGAAAACAATTTTTTGGTATAATCGACCATAACTATAGTCATATGTACTATAAATATGTTTATTATAACCATTATAATTGTATAGTTCAATTCTCAATAGAATTGGGTAAATTTGTTGTCCAACCATATTTTATGGTCATTTGGATCATTATGTATAGTTACTTGAACTATAATTAAACAAATAATGAATCAAATTATGAATTATTAATAATTATTATTAAAATTATTAATGTGTAATTAGTATTTGACTGATTATTAATATGAACAAAGGCGAAAAGTAATAATGAATGAAGTAAGCAACAAACTTAATTTTGTATTTAACCTCACTAAAATGGCTGAACCAAATAATATGGTAATCACTAAAATTCACTATACAGTATGGTTTGCTGAATCATTAAACGTAACCTGGGATGAATAACCAAATTGGCATGTTAATTGTTAGCGAATCATTAAATAATATGTTTAATACAAAAATTCCACTAGTATCAATTTGAAATCACGTATATATATATAAAATAACGTAAAACTCGTGAGTTACCAACCAGTTCTTTAATGCTAAAACTAGTGATTAGCTAGTTTTTAAAATTAAAACGTAAGTAATTCACAAGTAAATCGTACAAAATTTAGTTACTTGTGAATAACTTACGAATTACTTTCGTTTTTCCAGTTTTTTACTAGTTATAGCATTATACCACTGGTTGGTAACTCACGAGATTTACGTTAGTGTTTTCAAATTTCTAGTAGGATATTTCTACACCGATAGAAAATTCTGGTAACTGTTACAAAAATGTGATTGCAAAACTTTTCAGTAACCTTTACAATATATATATTTAAACTAAATTTACGAATTAAATTATACTTAACTACGGTTTATTTATGCATTGATTTTAAGACATACATGGGATGATGAAATAGTTATGAATGACATAAGTAATTTATATGTTAGCATACGTTTTCCATAAATATTTATGTCGCAATTAAAATTATATATACGTAACCCTATATTCAGTATATGTGGCCGTATATACACAATTTTAGTATGTAATGTGTGTGCATAGGATATGTGTGGACCCATACATTAATATATATATATGGCCCCATAAATTTAATTCTGTACATGAAATCTAAGAAAAAAAGTGTATTGTAATGGTTACACAAATATTCTGTTTGGACTAAACAGCAAATAGTAGCAGAGAAAACCAATATGTAGTTTTAAGTATAAGTTAGTAACCATTACTATTCACATTTTTCCCAGTGTAGTTAATAATTTCTAGTCAGGATACCGTATACTTATTTAAACTAAATTTTTCTCTGGGTGTAATCAATAACAAAATAAGACCCAAATAAAAAAAAAAATTATAAAAAAAAAAAAAAATTCAAAGATTTTGCATTCTGGCAAGAATGAAAATTGGGTTATATCGCGGTGATTCAAGAAAAGGTCGTAATGAAGTATAATCGAACTGACATTGATAATCAAACGCGCGTCAAAAGTGTGCGAATAATTATTATAATATTATGCATCAGTGGCGGGGACGCAATCTACGGGCGACGAACGTTTTGTGCCGTCGATTTTTTGGAGTCGCGGGTATCGAATCAAATTACACTCTTCGAATCGAATTGTGACTTTCGAAAGACGTAGACGGGACGGGCCGAAAAATAACACGGGCGAAAAATAAAATGAAGACATTGGTAGGTTTTTGTTACGTGTAAAAGGAATTGCTTTCAAAGGATTGGATCTGATCAAGGCCGCGTTTCGTTGAGTTTCATCACAATGAATTATTTGATCCGATCGCCCGGAATCTTAAATCTCGTTTAAAGACACGTATCATACGCGACAAGTAGATAAAGTCGTCCGGCGTGTTATCTTATTTTCGTTACATACCGGGCACGCAATGACACACGTGATATTCGAGAGCAACGATCGGACGCTCGCGGCTTTCCGATTTTTTTTTTAAACAACTCAAAATTGTTTCAATGTTGTATCAAGAGTTTTATATACATGTTAAAATAATGCAAATTATATATAATTTAAAATACATAAAAAACTTTTATGTTCACGTTACAGAGAATAAAGTATACATTTTGTAATACCCTGGTAGAAATAGTTATTTATTTGTGTAGAACCCTAGTGGAAATTTGGAATCACTAGCGTAATACTTGTGAGTTTCCAGTGAGTTATGTGATTCTCAAAGTAGTGAAAAACTTGTAAAACGCAAGTAATTCACACGTTTCTTGTAATATATGCGCTTGATTATGAATAACTTACGAATTACTTGCGTTTTGCGAGTTTTTCATTAGTTTCAGCATTACACAATATGTTAGAAACTCACGAGTGTTATGTTAGTGATTTCAAATTTCTACTAGGCAACTGGGAAGTTACTCGTAGTAAATAAAACGTAAAACTTTAAAATTTTGAAAATAGTAATATCGCAATAAGTACATTTATACTATTTGTAATAGATCAACATTTACTTAATTTTGATCGAGATTCGAAATCAATACACATGAAAACAATTTTAGACTAATTCTAATAAAAAATCAGATGTTCCTGAAATAATTCAATTTTACGTGTAATTAAGTTTATTTTTTTATCGAAATGATTATTATATAATATCAATACTAATATTATCTAACGCAAATATTATGATTTAAAATATATTATGGTGGAAACGTCTATTCACTTGTGTAGAACTAACGAGTTACTTGTATTAAATGTAAGGCTAATCTACTTATCTCCTAGTACAAATTTCAAATTACTAACGTTAAACTTGTGACTTTTAAACGAATTTTCTAATGCTAAAACGCTAGTGATTCGTGATTTATTCACAAGTAACTGATGTTTTCAGGAGAAACTCGTGAATTAATTGCGTTTCGCAGGTTTTTCTCTAGTTTGAGCATTGCACAACTCGATGGAAACTCACAAGAATTACGTTAGTAATTTCAAAATACTCCAAGAATAATTTGTCATTCGCGAGTAGCGAGTAGTTATTGGTGAGTAACTCGTGAGTTAAATTTGATACAATATATCATAGTAACAATAAATAGTAACATTTAACATACTTACTTATATTTATCCATACCATGAGAGATATATGAAAAATCAAAAAATTATTTTTTATTTAATATTAAAAAAAACTTAAAATAGTTGAAACATTAATTGTATTAATAATTCGTGATATGGATTGTCATAGAAGATTATATAAATAACTCGTTGTTTTACAAAATTGATTTAATCTAACCTAAAAATTTAGTGACTATACTTTGAGTCGCGTGAAGAATAAATTTTGAAAAAATTAACTCTGATTTTAGAGTTACTGGAGCCTTACTTTTTATTAAGTGTCCAGTATAATTATTATTATTTCTGAAAATAAGAACAATAAGGTACAAATTTTACATTTTTTTGACCGTGGAAAGTAAAATCTCATAATTGCTTTATTTCTAGTTAAACAAAATTGTGTTCGTAGCATATATTTCAATTTTGATTTCAATTCGCAGTTATTGCTGAATTCGTACGTAAATATTAACTATGACTAATAACGCAATGCTAAACTGATTATCAAATTTCTACTGATTATTTCAATCGTCGTTGCTGTAAATAACGTTAAAGCCATTACAAACATCAGCAGCTCATCGAACATCAACAAATAAGAGTAATTAGCAATGATAAAATACTGATGTCAATTATTCATTTACGAGATGAGTGAATCGATAGGCAGTCCTTATCTCAAACGTAATACGTAGTTATCGTGATTTTAAGCTGTCGTACGATAAAGCTGATAATCAGAACCGGCAATGTAATTGAACGATTAATTGTTGAGGCAACGGAAAGAATGCGAACGCGTTAAAAGTACACGGGTGCGTTATTACGGATGATATTGAATACTGAAAATGTACTAAAAATAATGAAACCGCATTAAATTATTCCAATAATTATAAAGCGAAGCGTACATTCTCGCTGAGATAATAAATAGCAGATAACGAGAAAACGCACTGCATAAAGATAATTAGTCGAAATGTTTTAACTCGTATTTGTCGTGTCGCCACACGGGAACAGAATTTAATATCAAGCGAGTTTGTACAAATAATTAAATTGGCAAAACTGAATCGAAATGTTGATTAGCCGGGAACACGGCATGAAAATTTGTACCGAATAAGTTGAATCTACCCGACGTAGAGCATCTATGAATTCCATAGCTAATATTTTACTGCGTACGACGTAAATTAATATTAATACGCTCGGGCGCTGTTTTATCATCGTCCATCAAAATGCAGCATTTTCGTTCAATTTATATCATATATTCAATGCTCTTCGGCAATTGCTACGGAGTAATCGTTGAGTTCATTTTGTTTCGATTGTAACGTAATTCAAACCTGATCGAGAGGCTCCTTCGAATTCGCGTTAATAATTAAGATTATACAACGTTTTACGTTTTTGTTCTGGCATTAATATAGAAACGCCCAACTGAATTTCTGAATCAATTTCGGCTAGTTCTAACTAATTTTTAGCTATATCACCACTCACAGCCAGAGAAATAATTTGGTTGATTTGAATATATTTTATTTGGTATAAATGAAGTTTATAATTGAAATACGATAATAATTCAAATAAAATTATTTATTTAAATAATTTTTTTAATAGATACGCATAAAAATGAGTAGTCAATGATATGTTAAAGACAGTGGGAAAATCCGCCATAAATGGGAATCGAACCCGGGACCCTCGGAATACTACGATACAGCATAACCTACTAAGCTATTGCCTCTAATAGAATGCAATGTTACTATGTCAATGACACTTGTGTGAACGAAAAGTTAATAAATTAATTTTTTAATTTTAAATGAAGAGCTCATATGAAATTTCAATAAATAGTTCGTTAATACAAATAAAAATTTATTAAAGTTCACTAAATTGTTTTCAAATAAATTTGTTCATCTATATTGACTCAATTTTTCACTAAATGTATAGGATAGATGCTATCCTATAAGTTCTAGTAATAATAATTCTAAAATGAATGTTTTTTAAAGATAGTTTTTCAACACTAGATCGATAAAAATGAGACTATTTTAATTTTTAAATAAAATTTGTTAATCATAGTATAAAACTGTACAGTTACTAACTTACATTAAAATTATTAATTATGTACTTTGTATTGAAATTATTTATTATTTATTTTTAAAATAAATCATTTATAATCATTATTTGAATTAATAATAGAATGTCTATTTTCGATTTTTGATAATGCGTGGCTCATTCTATAATTAAGAAATCGATCAATAAAAAACTACGTACATTAAATTTAATGTACTCGACTTGAAATTTCAATATTTTTTACATG
>JABFQB010000320.1:0-11128 GCA_022817105.1 Pseudanteris insignis
CGCGCAAATAAATTGTAGATAAAAATTGTTAGCATTAGTTTAGATGTGTCAAATTCGATTGAAACTATTTAATCGCTGCCACAAAAGTTTTTCGTTTGTGTAAAATTAAAATTTTTAAATGTTTTAAGTCGTGTTGTCTATTTGACATTAAAATATTTCATTAATATTGGACAGATTCTACGTACAATAAATGGACTTTTATTATTAACAGTGGAATCTGTTTGACGTAAGTATACTCAGTTTACGGTCCAGTTATATGATAAATAAAAAATATTCTTTAATTCTAAGTGAATCTTCGTAAATACAAAAATATTAAAAAGCGACGAGCAATGTACGTAAACAAGCTCCATCATTCATGACAACATAAGAAAAAAAAATATGTCAACAAAATAACGGTGCATTCAAAAAGACTATTGAAATCGTATTTTACAAGCAACAAAATTAAGCGAATTTTTTTGCAAACGACCGAATTAATAAAATCCTTTGACTCAAACAGTTCTGAAAATAAACAAATTCACTTTTTTTCGACTGCGTAAAGCCCTGATCAATCGTTTGTCGGTGCAATTGAGTTGTTCTCGATATTGAAATACAAGAAACGAGCAACGTTGTTAACACGGAATCGGTACGATTCATTCAACGAAATCACTTAAATGCAAAAAGGAATAAAATAAAAGAAATACATAAACGAAAAAAGGTAAGATCACCGAACTCGGTAAGAATCGAAAGCTATTAAAATAATTCTGTTAAAATCATGGGAGTTATCAGGATACATTTCTTGTTCGCGGCGTACGTGACAATTACAGCAATTTAACTGTTGTCGCATTATAGGCCGTCCTCGTGAAAACCGCGTACGTATGCACTCGAGCTTATGTAGGTCAGCAGCAGACTGTGACCTACATGATGAACGTGACGTCACGGATAACCTTCCCGGAACGCTCTTCCGTTTCCGCAAAGAAGAGCTTTTGACGAGCGCCGATCAAAATCCACGGAAATAAATCGATACGTCTAATAAAGTCAACGTTCCATGATCAATTCGGCTCGATCGCGCTGACTTACGCCGGCGAATATTCGACCTCGCGACTCACTTTCGCGCACCAGGGTGGCGCTGTAAAATAACGATATTAGGCGCTGCATCAGTCAGTAAATTTCCAAAAGTTTAATAACCAAAATTTTTAGTTATCATAACCAATTTAAACTTGGCATTAAACATTTCGTCGGCTGTACTAAAAATAATGTGAAATACGCAATAAAAACATTGTTGTCAAAACGAAATAAATATTGTCAAGTTTTAGTTTTGTTACTGAAATCAAAATTTTCTCTCGGTGCAGCATCAACTAATTCCCATTAACTCGTAAACTATTTAATTTTCAATATAGGAAATAACATAAGAAAAACAAGTTAAAAATTTTAACAAAAATTACTATAATTATAAAAATAATAAAAAATTATATTTCATTAAAAATTCTTTAAGCAAATTACTTACAAAATATATTAATTTCTTACATGACAAATATATTAGCGAAAATTTATGAAGCGATATTAATTGCGATTATTGCAACACACAGCGATAAATAATAAGCAAATGAATGTCATAAATTTTTATGTACGCAATTACAAACCGTATAGCAATAACTTTATTTTTATGTTCAAATTTTTCAATCCTTGATTACAAGTTTTTAGCAAAGTCTCCCTTTTTTCTCATTTAAATGTTTATTATTTCATCAATAATAATAACAATCTTTTCATTCATTCATGGGAACTCTCATTCCAATAAATATTACTTTCACTGCGAAAACAAATTCTTCACACGTTTCATTTGATGTATGCAAATTGAAATGCATAAAGTAGCGCGCAAAGCATTATTTTCTACATTGTACGTATTTATAATTTACCTGATTGTGTACCTGTGTGAGTTACGTGTTGCGTGGGCGTGTGTGCAAGTGCATGAAACATGAAAATTATGTTCATTAAAAACAAAATAAACGGTGCGACAGAAAAGGTTGACGCAAAGGTGAATTAATGATTCTGGCATCGTCGACGCTTTGCCGAACGTTCGTTGAGTGACGAAAAGGTTTCCACGAGCGAGAGAAACTCGCTTTTACGAGGAAATAGAAATACGTTGATAAAGTATCACTACGATGGTGTAAAAAGTCGTACGATGAATAAATAAGTGTAAATAATGAATGAACCATCGTGGCCACGTGTTCGATCCAGTTTAACTTTTTACTAGATTTTTCGTTAGAATTCGTTGATGGAAAAAATTGTAAATCATGGCTGTACGCCAAAAAAAAGAAATAAAAAAAACTAGTAGTTATAATTATATATCTACTATATCTTGGGCTTGAGTCTTCGGTAAAGTTTGGATTTTTGGAGACATAATCCGTCATTGTCAACTTGTCGTAAAGTAAAATGACGAAGATGAATTATATCGTTGGAAATCAAAACTTCGACGTAGTGGAACATAAATGATGGCACCTGGTGTAAGTCCATATGGAAATATAATCTGCGACTTGCCCTGTTGATACCTATACTTGGATGGCCATGTGACACTGAAACGTGGGTTTAGTATTTCATTTTTTAAATACTATACTGAGAGAAGTTAAGTTCATTTTTTTTACTTTCGTTTAGTTAAAACAACTAAATATATCTTTAACGTAACTAAATATTTCCCGCGATTAATTAAAATATATATTTGAAATAACTAAATCTAAAGTTAATTGGAGAAAAACGATATTTCCATTTTATATAACTAAATTTAGTTGGCATGAACCTATTTTTTCTCTCGGTGTAATTTCATTAACCATTGATATTAGGTCTGTTGTTATAAAATGTTAATTTTATAAATAATTCTGATAAACGTTTTCAATGATATGCTTGAGTCACACTCTTACGAACACGATAATTCTTATATGTATTGGAATTCCTTTGCTTCTTAAAATTATCACGTTAAATAAAGAGAGGACATAGCCAGTAATATAATTGTGTATTTTGTATGAACTTTTTCGAGTTAAAATAAAAATCAAAATATTTAAACAATAACCTTTTTATTAATTGCAAATTTATAATGCTCTTAGAAATTTATGTGGCTTCTGTATCGGATAAAAATAAAAAATAAATCACTTTAAAGGAAATTTAATAAAGTTTTAAATTCCAATGAGAAAATTACCGGCGTTCAGTTTTACAAGAAATAGCACCATTATTGGTTCAACGCTGCGCAGCGATATTTTAGCAATTGATGAGACACCAATCAAGGAATAAACCAAAACGAATTTTCGCAAAGAATGTATTAAAGGTTTAAAATTCGTAATTATAAAAAAAAAGTTCAATTAATGCCCGCACATGATGCTGCAAAAACTAGTATTTTATTTTAAAACTCTTTGTCCCCAGCTTGAAAACGTTTCGCTGCGTTTTTAAATCCTCACTTTTTGTCTAACGTCTGTAGATGTTTTAAAGTAGAACGTTTTATTTTCTGAAAACCTATCAAAACGAAATTTGAAGGTTATGTTGCAACCCTTGCCGCGCGGACAATTTCTCGCTGCTGCGCGCGAACAGTTTGGTTTCGAAACATCTGAGAACGTTTTATGATTAAAGTTTTAAGATTATTTGTCAGACATTTTATTTACCCACATATTAAACATTTTGTGCGTTTTGAAAATAACTTTTTGAAATTTGAAACCATTTTTTATTGCGAAACATCAAAATGTTTCATATTAAAACAGTCCTGCTTTTAATTGGAAAGTAAGTTTTTTCAAAATGAAAATAAAACACGATGAGTTTTATTTTGCAACGTTATCGAAACACCAAAGATACATTAATTTTTGCTGTGTGCCGGCTTATTGTCTTTGCATGTTGAATGGCTACACCGTTGACGTGCGCGCTTCAATTGTTTGCATGTTTTGAACCTAATTATTCATTAACCTCCTATTTGTTAGTGCTATTATCTCATATTTTGCATGCTTACGTGCATGTAATATTGCGAAATGCCATTTCTAAATAAATGTTAAAATTCACTTCAAAAAGAAAAATATAATAATGTATATAAAAATGTGAAAATAGTTATTGAGAGTTGGAATACAAGATTCCATTGCCTAATTTGTAAATACATTTGTGAATGGTGTGGTCGAGATTTCTGCAGAAAAAAAATTCCAAATTCTATTTTATTGTTTTATTCCAATTTACATAACTTGGAAAACAAATTTCATTTTTTAGATGATGAAAAAAGAGACAAAACAGGGATTATTGAAAAAATTGATAACGAATTGCATAAAAACACAGTAAATAACACGCAGAAAACCATTTTGTCAGTATAACAAAAATGTTGTCGAATCAACAAAACTATTTCCTTCTCATTATTTCGTTAAATTAATAAATGTTTACATTGAAACTATACGTCAAATCCATGAATGCTGCCTAACCTAAACCTTCTGTTTGTACTGAAGTTTGCCATTTATCAAAATAATTTTGTTAATTCAACAAAATGCGTTTTACTCAATTGATCAAGTTGATTGAACAAAATTTTTCATTGAAATGATTCTAATAATTGCTTGAAATAACAAAATATATTTAACAAAATTTATTTCGTTAATTCAAATATACATTTCTGTGCGTGAATCATTGATGTCGCATAAACATTGGTTTCGTTATAATTTACATTTAGTCGTTTTGTTGCATGTTCCGGTCTGTTACATGCTTTTAAAATATTATTTACCTTGTCACTTAATCGTCGAGAAAACGTTAGTATCCTATGTGAAAATAGCTTTGTCAGAGGCAAAAAGTTATGCAGAAAAAAAATGCAATTCTCATAACACTTCCAACTGAATTAAGTAACCGTGAAATGCGAAATTTCAAACGTGTCCCGCAGGATGGCATCGAGAAACTAAAAATTGAGGGTTTCAGAAAGATATAAATTACGTCTAAGAAAAAAGCGAGATCAGCGAAATATCCGACGAAATAACAATCAAAGTACGTCAGTATTACGTGTCGGATGAAATGAGTCGTTTGATACCAAGAAAGAAGTATTCAGTTTATTTGAAAGGTGATAATGGTCGCCAAATATTCAGAAAAGATAGCTGTTGCAAAATCTAGGAGATTTTACTTCCTATACATGCAAATTTTAAATATGGGCTTTTATTGGGTTATTCTAAGGTGGTTTTTTTAAAAAAACACACGTATGTTTTATTGGGTCGGACAAAATAGCAACAACCCTGCACTCTTAAAAATACTTACTTGACAGAAGAATAAACGTTTACATTGGACCCGAAAAACAATTGAATATATGATCAAGAGAATAATTAATTTGCTCAAAAAAGTTATTTCTTAGTACAGGAAAGTTCCGTTATTAATCTCTAAAATTGGGTCCAATAAATAGTTTGGAAAAGTATATTTAAATAGTTGTTAATATTTAAATTCAATTCTAATTCAAATTGACAGTAAAAAAGATGGATAACAACGTTTCAAAATCGACATTTTCATTTAAAAATTGAATTACATTAATAAAATATAAGGTTTGAAACATAATCAATTAATTTGGATGATTGAATAACTTCTGGAAATAGTTGATCATTAAGTAGATGAATCTTATTTGGATTGGACTAATTTCGTCTTCAGCTAGCATGCTAAAAATGAATTAAGAATAGATGCAGTATTAACTAGTTATTAATTAAGAATGCAATATTAGAACATAATACAGATCACACGAAACTTCTTTTTTCTTGTCTCAAGAAACAAGCATTTTATACTACAAATTTTTATTCTTAATTCTACACAAAACCTCAAATATTTAACATTTTTGTACGAAAATGATCATTTCTAAGAGTGTGGTTATAATTTTTTTTATTTCATTCTAGGAGAGAGATTAAGGAACATCATGAAAGCAGTTCATTAAAGATTGACCTATGCTGTTGAGGCATGATTTTATTGCACGATCACAGGGAAACTCTTTTTCAGATTTACAAAATAGATTGAACGACGAAGAGTTTTTACTTTCGCTTGATTTTTCTGAAAATTATAATTTTCGTGTACATGACGCGTTACAATCATACCACTGGACAAATTCACTGGCTACGTTACGCCCCTACGTAATATGTACGTAAGTAAGAATGGCACTCTTTTTAAAGAGAATTTTGTTGTTATATCAGAATTTGTAAAACATAATACGGTAGCTGTACAATAATTCAATAAGAAAATAATAATTCATTCAAAAACAATTTTCAGATATCAAAATGTTCGAAAAATAATTTATTTTTAGGGTGACGCTGCTTCACAGTAGAAGAATAAAGTAATTTTAATAACTTATTAAATCATAAAAATGATTTACGAGTTAAAGCAGAGTGGCATTTTTTTGCAACATCGCACGGTAAAGAAGCATATGTGATGGTATATGTGGGACCGTTAAACTCGTCTAAGTTAAGTTAAGCCTTATTCTGTCATCTTCTTAAACTTTAATTATATTCATACTGAGTTTGAGTATAAGTCCACTTATCAAAAATAATGAATCCTCTTGAGTGGTTCCCAAGTAGAAAATTCACTAATCATAAGTAGAAACCATTTAAGAAAAGTGGACTGTTCGCAAACATGTACAATAAATCCCCAAAGTTTTCATTTTAATTAAACTTCCATTCACTCTAAAAACAATCTACTTACATCAGATAGATACCACTTATAAAACTTAAAAATCCACTTATTTTATATGGAATATATTTAAGATAAGTGAAATTCAGTGAACTTAAATAGACTGTTTTTTCAGTGTAAATTTCAAACATATCAAAACAAACATGATTGATTTTTATTAAATATGCAATGAAGTTCAATAAATTGATCGAAAAGGAAAGCTAAATTTTCAATAGACGAATATTGATGATTATAATTTTTTCCCTAGCATATGGTGTCTGGCAGGATATCAACCGGAAAAAATTTGTTACGATAACGCATTATCGTGTCCCCATTCTTCTCGATGTAACTGTAGACGTCGCTTTGAAACGAGTTTTAATAAATTGTTAAAAGTATTGGATAAGTTTTGTTAAACGATATGTGAAATTTATGTTCCAACATTTTTCTTATCATATTACTTTTGAACATGACTCGCGTAAGTAAATAACAAATAAACTGATTTGTAATAATTTCATTCCACGATACAATGGAGAATACTATTTTCGTTTCAAAGAAAAATAAACGCTCAATCAGAAACATAAGTTTTTGATTTGTCTAAATTGATTTATTCACTGAAATGCGTTAGCTCAAAACTCCAGTTATAACATTTAATCCAATTTCTTTGAAAGATAAATAATTACATTCTGCTCTGAGAAATTGAGAGAAAAAAGTTTAGTTAACGTTACTGAAAGTTTGAGTGTTCAAAACTAAAATAAACTTAGCAATATAAATTTCTTTAGCCGTACTAAAATTGTTGTCAAAACGAAATAAATATTGACAAGTTTGATTTTGTATCCTCAACTAAATTTTTCTCCCATTGTGTAAATAAATTAGGCTGAAATCTATAAAATATTTTACGATTCTTCTAAATTTGTAATACAAATTAGTTTAAAGACAGTTATTTCTATGAATTCGGTTGAAACATTTCACCACTTTAATCAAGATACCCGGTCGAGCATCGTAGCTGAATTGTAAATATAAACCACCAACATTTGCATTACCCAACGTGCATCAGGTGGCTCTGAAAAGAACCGATTTTTTTGATACAAAAAACGAACTACGTTGCACGAGAACCTTTCGCAGTCATGCGGTGATACCAATGCGAATTCTTATTCCGGCTTCTAAATATTTCATTCCGAATGTTGAACAACGTGATGTTTAATTGGTCAAACGTTACGGGTGGTCGTTACACGTCTCCCAATCTTTATACCACGGACTTTTATACGTACAATCTTCGTAAATGAATTTAGTTGTTTAAAGCTGGATCGGAGAAACTGTTGAAATAAATTTCCCTGGACTGTATATTTCGCATAATTTTGCATGCAATTTTGTTGTTTATTGAAAAACTGAAAACACAAAGTTCAGTCAAAATTTTGCATGATTTCATATTTTGTCTTACACCCATAAAAGTGAATATAGTACAGTGATTTCGATAACTGAAGTTTATTAAGATCATTTGTATTATCAACGTTAAATGATTTCAATACTTTTAAAATTGATTCAGAATTTGTTTTTTGTAAAACAAAATGATGTAAACATTTAAAAAATACTATTATCTTTATTATTATTATAATTATATTTCGTAAAACATATTCATAAATACCGTAAAAGTTAATTTTACCAGATCGGATGTTTGTCTAAAAATTTTAAAAATATTGCTTCACGGAGATTTGAACTCCTGAATTTCAGTTTTCGCGTGATGACGTCACCGCGTCATTTTATTTTACCCATGCGGCCATCGACCATCTTCGTATTACTTACGTTTAATCGTCGTAAGTGCGAACAGGCGCAAATAATTATTGAATAATTCCAGTATGATAAGTATATAAACCTATACTATTCGTAAATTTTAATTGGTTATCGTCAAAATTTTTTCTCTGTGTTAGCTGTTCTCTTGAGAATAAAATGTTACGTCAAATTCTAAACCTGATTTTATTATTTTCAATATATAATAATTATATTGATTGTATACTGTTCAATTAAAAAAAAATATATTCAAATTAGCCTTATTTATCAAATCGTTCTCTTTGTTTAATCTACATAAGTTTTTTCTTTTTATCCAATTTTAGCGAATCGTTAGGAAACGCGAGAATAAAGAACTTCTGTGCATCGATTTATAACTGCATTCGTCGGGTTAAAAAAGATGGAAAAAAATCAATTACTCTAGACGCAATGATTAAAGCATACAAATAAAAATAAAAAAATATATTCAAAGAATTACAATTTTATAATTTCATTTCATAATTCAAATGTAATGCCGTTTGATTAAACATGAAAACAACCAGCAAATAATATTTAAAAATGTTTTTGTAAATCGTATTTGAATCTAAAATTAAAATTTTTTTCAAATATTAATAATAAAAATAAAAATTATAAATGAATCATAATACATATAAAACATATAAAACTGTTTTGCTGGTTTTTCTTTGAAAAAAAAATTTAAACTTCACAGATTATCAAATAAATTTTGTTTTTGACTGAAAAAAGTTAATATTTAATCAGACGCGAATTTTTTTATTGCAGGAGTAGCTTTAAAATTAGCCCTTGAATCGTCGTGTGTATCAAAATGCAGCAGATTAAAGTGTCACAAGCTAATACTCAGGGATACGTTTTTTAATATCATTTTCATTATGTGCCACGTGCTAAAAGTACCGTCGGCTATTTTGTCGTAATCAAGTTATTGATTCTGGCAGCAGAACCAGTTTGTGACCTCAAGTAAATGTAATCGATTGCAGCCATTGCAGAGTAAACATGCCAGAATTCAACAAAGCTACAAAAATTTGGAACGCGAAAAAAAGGAAGGAGCAAAGAAAAACAAGGTTTCAATAAACATTCACAGCTATAAAAGCGACTCGGTTACAGGCCGACACGCGACAAATTGAACTCTATGTAAGACACGCTGGTAATCAGTTTCGATTCAGCGATATTTAATAATATCGAATTGGCGCTATTTCATAAACATTACCTTAGAAATACGTACTTTTTAACCGAACACTTGGTTTATCTTCCTTGAATAATTTATATAATAATAATAATAACAATAAAACAACAATGGTAATGAATAATAACAATAACAATGACAATATTAATCGTTGGAATAATGAAAGTATATACAATAGGAATGTTATTAGCAATACAGTTGACAAGAAAGTTGAAAAAATTTGCCAATCAAAACAACGATTGAATGAGAAGGGATTTTATTATTATTTAGTGAAGGTGAATCGGAATTATTCTTATTGAAAAATAACAACTTCGAAGATTTAATGAAAAACTGACGTATTCTGATTAAGTGTTTGTAATAATGCAAATGACTCGATAAAGTGACTAAAAGATTCAACGTAATAGAGGCCTTAAAAGCGTCGCGTACTTATCCGAAGAAGGTCAAGGTACGTTATTGATTGAACGGTAAACCAATAAGCCAACTTATGGTTGAGTTATCGCATAGTTAGCGCAAGGAGTAATTACTCCCTTAAACGTTTAAACTTTGTAACATGTCTAATTAAGATCCACATATTCCCTGCTCTCTATATATTGTTGAATGACTTTTCAAATACTTGACAATTCGCTCCCTTTAATTAATGAAAGTGAAATTCTAAGCTGAATTGACGTTCGAATGGCGATAACAGAAACATAGAGTTAAAGGTGCTGAACTAGTACAATGTTTAGTGAAAAAAGAAATATCTTTGATAATTTTAATAAAACCTATACTTGAATTAGGTTTTCTTTTGTTGCTTATTATTTTCTTACTTAATTATAAATTATTAAATGATAATTTATTTATATTTAAGGTTTATAAAAACATTTGCATATAATGATATAACCTTAAAACATTATCAGATATGTGACAAGAAATTTGAGTTTGAAAACTTAACTATGATCAATAAATTAATAAAAATTGTATTAATTCAAAAAAAAAAATCTTTTAAAAAATTATAATTAACAATTTAAATTGCAGTTGATATACGATTGAAAGTCATTTAAAATTGTGCTTGTAAGTTGTTTTATGCTAATTTTTATATAAGTTTGTTTTTAGGAAATGCTTAAAATTAGAGTTTTTTAACATAAATATTTTAATAAAAAATAAGATTTTTTCAAACGAATATTCTACTTGAACAGGTTAACTATTTTTTAAGTTTATAATTTCGTATCTTTAGTTTATATGATTATAGAATTAGTTTCAGTAGCAAGTCGAAATACTATTGATTTAATAACATAACTACCTAACCACTAGGTAAATAGTCTGCACCCAGTACAGTATGCATGCATGTGAAAAAAGCATGGTAACAATTATGCTGAAATCCTTGACGTTATTAATCTATTTGGCTCATCCAAAAATGTGTATAATGGTCACTTATAATTATTGCATGGATTTTATTTATATTCATAACTTTAACAAAAAAAAATACTTCAGCTAAACTTTTGTTCTAAAATAAAAAACTTGTTATGTTTATAACTAATAAAAAAGGTAATGTATAATAAT
>JABFQB010000321.1:0-11101 GCA_022817105.1 Pseudanteris insignis
GTAATAAGCCTACATCGCCTCTAAATAGCATACGATCTCACTATAATGGAATCGTATGAAATAGTGACTTTTCAGTGCGGCAACAGCGAACTGTAATGACGAGTTTTCAGCGTATGTAGGACAAAAAGAATATATCCTATAGAATCAAGTCCATTTTTTATCAAAGTTAATAACTGTTTTATAATATTAGAAATTCATTATAATTAATAAAAAATTCTACTTACACAGGGAGTTTTAAAAGTCAACTACGCAAATATATTTGTAATTCAAGATACAGACAGCAATAATTTAATGAGAAAGATGCCAAAAAAGTAAAATCAGAAGATAGTTCAGAGATTGATGCAAGAGCAAGATTAATGCCTATGAATTCGGTAGTTCAATCTATTAATTGGAATTCATCAAATTTATAAAAAAACCTATTATGATAGACAGGGCATTCCAATCAGATGGAGATATTAATATGGAATTAGATGCCATTAAAAAGTGTGATCCTAGCGTAGATTCATCACGTATTCTTCATTTGCTTCGTGAAACTTTTACATACCGTCGTTATAAAATTAAATTCAGAGCAATAAACAGTATTATATATATATATATAACTTTTGAATTATTTAGTTAATGATTATGTATATATTGGTAATTTTTTAAATGCTGTTTGAATTAATAATAATTAACAATAAGCCTGAAGCTGACATATCATCGACATTAAGAAAATGATTAAAATTCTTGGAATATTTTCCGACTTATCTACTCAAACGGAGGAACCAAAAGCAAAAATAATTTATCAACTACATAAGGATTTGGCCCGAAATAAATATAAAACAACGAATGAGCCACTTATCACAATTAAAGAGGTATCAGAATATTAACAACATAAAAATTGTTTTTCATTATTATTTAACTATCAATAAGTTTTAATCTTACTAAGAAAGACATGAATGTTTACAATAACATGATATATAATATATATATAATAACATATCAGAGTTATTACCAAAAATTTTAGTATAAAAAAATTATTAAATTTATATTCATCAGGACAGCAAAATATTTTACATTTTTTACTGAATAAATATGTTATATTTTGCAGAATAAACCTTAACTTGAAATTTATGTAGCAGTTCATAGTAGTTATGATTTTAAAACATCATAATGACGCAACAAATTCATTCCATTCGTGATGTAATAAAATAACGAATACTTTAATATTTAAGTATTATAACTCTAAAACTTTTAATATTAGAGCGCCATAATAAAGAGCTCTAATTCGTCAACTTTAAACGTTAATGCAAAAACTAAGCGTTGGACAATAAAACGTGTATCGGCATTTTTGATTCAGTTTTTTATACTGAATCGACTGTCAAAATTCAGCACGGCTGTTGTGGGACACCCTGTATAATAATTTTATATTCATTAATACATAAACTATCTATTTTTAACAATGTAACTATTATGTGAGATAATTAGAATATTTAATGTATTTAACATTTTTTTTGCATTTTTTGAAAAACTAATATATTTATATTCGTATCACCTGTACGATCTATCTAGATAAAGCTATATCTAATACATACAATAAATGTATGTATATATGCATGTTACTTGATACTTTTATTCATCATAATAATTTCATTTATAATATTTTTTTGATTTTTTGGATACATAATCTACAACTTCGCTTTTTATGTATACTATTTTTTTTCAGAAGGTCTATATATAATAAAAATTTTATTTAATGTTGTAATTTATTAGTTTAGTGCTTCACTTTTGCATTGTCTGGATTTAAAGTTTTGTGAAAAAACTAATAACTTTGTGCTTTACTAGCATCATTACCTTATCTAATTATATATTAACTTATTTATGTAAGAATATATGGCAAATTTAATTATAAATTCTATGTTGAATATCAAACACTCAAATGAAATCGACGAATTCCAACCACTGACGATAAAAAATGAACCTAATTCACTTCGAATGAAACCGAATGAACTTTTTTTTTCAATTAAAGCAAATTAAATCTGTTCACTTTAAGTGGATGTTATAATCATAAAAATCAGTTAACCCTTTCTATTTCAATTCATTCTTAGATTAAGGTCATGTTTTTCAAGAAAAAATAATAAAGATTGTTAGAATTTTTCGCATTTAAATAGTAAAACTAAATTTATTATCTAATACAATTATTGTGATGTCAAATATATATCAGTATTAAGTTGATAATACCATTAAAATAGAAAAAACTAATTGGATAATTCGAATGATAATTTTCCCATTTGAGATTTCGGGTTTATTTTAAAATAAAAAAAATCATCGCAATCATCAAACGCATTCTAAATAAATAAATGAAAAAATTCAATCGTGACTTCATTTACTGAACAATCAATTCATTTAATGGTATAAACCTGAACTCACAAATTGGAAGTTCCGTGCGAATTCATATTATTAGTAGCATGATATTTGTTGCATGTACCGAGCCTATCCAACCCGACGTGTCGAATATAGAGGGATTCGTGTATAAAACAATATCATTATACGTTTTGCTTTTAGAATCATAATCTGTTTCAAAAAATTCAAAATAGCACCATAATAATAGTAATAATTTATTTTTGATATTCTTATAATATTTATATATTTTAGTGATATTATTAGGAGGAACATAAAATATTTATGTGATATAATTTATAATAATATATTGATAATACATAAAGATTTAAAAATTTTTATTATTTTACGTCGTTTCATTTTATTTATCTCAAATCGATAAATATTAAAACAAAAAATGTAGTTGCATATTTTTATTGATATTTTTCTATTATGAATTATTCGATTAAATTTTTTTTCTTCAAGAAATTTTGTTCTAATTTTCATTTATTTTATTTTGAACTGTTCGTGAATCCATTATTATAATTGTTTTTTTGCCTCAATCTAGACTAGGACACTAACTTAATACGGAGTTTCCGGTCCCTGGGATCGTATTTTGGAAACTGCTTGATGCGTCGCACCAAGATTTCGGTGCGTGTGAAAAGTGGCAACAGTATCAGCATTTTATTTTTACATTGAAAAATTAAATCAAAGCAAAAGGTTACATAAAATCCCTGATAACAGAGGTGTATTAAGTTTTGATTTCAATTTGTTCAAATGCATTATCAGATCTTTGATTAAAATTTCTTTTGTAAGCTTAACGAAGCAAGGTAATAACAGTGACATTAATTTTCACACGCAGCGGAATTGCATTAAAACTTATAACTGGAAATTTAACAAATTATCGGTCAATTGCTATAGCTGGCTATAGCCAATGGCTACAAAATTCCCGAACCCAGCTTCAGTGTTACTGGGCTTAACTAGACTTACGGAGACTCAGTTTTAAATAGACTAATTGCATAACATAACTGCGTGCTTCCAACCTATCGCAGGTTGAAATAGCTTCCCTGAAAGATAAAAAAAACTTAAATAATTTAATAAATAATCATAGTATATACAATAAATTAATGCAATTAAATTATTCGCAACTACTTGATTCCTGCGATGGGTACGTGAAGCACGTGTTCGCTGATGGCTCTCTCCGAACGGCCAAAACCTAGGTTCTCTACCTAAAAACGCTGCCACGTTGTAACAGAACGTGGGCGATAAATCCGGAAAACATATGGAACGGGGTCACGGCCCTTGAGGGAAATGATTTTCTCAAATTGTCGATATCAAGGTATGAATCCGTTAACTTGCTATCTGTGCAGTTTTCCAGATAATCTGGCGTCAAATCTATTGGTCTAGGATGTCATTGTAGATGAGTTTTTAGTAACTGTGGAAAGGATTTTGATTTTTTTTTGTGGGGTGGAGAAGAAGGAGAAGGAGGAAGAACGATCGCCGCTACCGACAGTGAGGTATCTGACGTTTCAGCATCCTGCTCATCGGCTCTCGAAAGAACACCATTGCGTTCCTTTCACAGCACAGAACTTCGAAACAAAAGTTTTAGGTTTTTCCTGTGTTTCATAATAACGCTGCAAATTAAAAACAAAATCGTATAACCAATAATGAGAAAATTTGAAATAATTAAATCTAAAGAAATAAAATTTATCTCAAAATCAAATGAATATATAAATAAAATGTCATGAATTCAAGTAATTCTAACGTAATGAGCATTTTTTCAGGGTTTAACTATGGTTTGGCTAATTGGGCGTAATGGTTTGGGCTGATTCTAGCCCTTTTCTATGATAAATTGGCCGTTGCTTTATACAGACTTTGGAAATGAAATCAATCGTTAGAATCATGCGACACCTATCGGAAATAAGGGAAGCTTAATAAATGTTCGATCGCTCCTACACTATCAGGTTTAGAACAATAGTTAAAAGGACCTTCTTTGTAGAACAGATAAAGACGAACATACGAAGCTCAGTTTCGATGTTCTGCGACAATTAAAAACAAAGTTATTGCATGTAATATTCATTTAACAGTTGTAATTACACAAATTATTAAAAAATGCATATTTCGTCGAATTTTTAAATTTTTGCGTAATACATCATTTTAAAGGTTTATTAACGTAGAATATTGAACAATTATTTGAAAAAATATGCCACAATTGTTTTACAAAAAATAAAGTTTTGAAACATTTCCCATTCTAATTATTTTATTCCCCAATGGATTAATAGATCAAATTTTGTTATTGTAGGATTATGACTTTAACAAAATGACTGCAATGCAATTAAAACGAGTAAATTACTAATATACCGACGTGCGATGTAATTCAAATTGACAGTTGATCTAAGTCGAGCTCTAAGTTGACTTAATCAAATCACTTTGTATGGTTATGAAGTGTTCTTCATTTTTAACTATTGTGTATTTATCCATATTTTCTATAATATTTCAAATATAAATATAAAATATACTAACAAAAACTATTGTACAATATTTAAAAAATTTTACCACAATTGTTACATGAGAAATAAAATTTCTCTAAAAAGACTAACACTTCTGATATGGACTGTATGACCTTAACGTGGTACAGGAGCTTAGGTGAAGGCTATACCATTGGGGAAGCTATGGAAGAAACCTAATGTCGGATGAATCTGTTAGTGAGTGAGTGGATCCTCGAAAAACAGGCTCTCTACGAAACGTATTGTGTATTCTCATAAACAAGCTCTACCTATAAATGGATGGCATGGCAACCGGACATAGACAAACCACCTCTACGGTGCATGGTTGAGTTCGGGGGCACTGGGGAGCTCGGGGGACACTGGGGAGCTTACCGTGTCTCCTGAGCCCAGAAGGAATATGACGGGCTTAACGAAAAACAAAAAGTCCCCTGTTGTGCCAAGAGTCAATGGCACATCAGGTGCCTCACTCTTGGAAACTCACAAAAAAGGCTATTGCGCCTCAATCCGAGGTGTGAGATATCGTGCCGAGGGATGAGTAGTATGGAAGCTGTCATATATACCCATCGTATTTAGCCTTATCTGGGTAAGCAGGCGCTACACAGAGGGACCTTTCTTCCTAGTTTTTTCGTGGTAACTTTATGGAGACACAGAAAGACTGAAACATAGTAGCAAGACCTAGTACCAAGTAGTAAGGTTTCAAGCTAAACCCACAAGGAAGAAGAATAGTCGTCGTCCTGTTAGCGAGGCCTGGAGGGGTAACTAGGGGATGCAAGAGGAAACCTCCGGAAAGTTTTGGACTCGTACTTTGGTACCATCGGGTACGAGAGACACCGACATATCCGAGACAGAGCCAGAATCCGTCTTTAAGAAAGGACCTAGTCAGGGGGTACAAACTCTCATTGGTATAATGGGTCGAGTTTTTAAAACTGTTTTCAGCTTCTCTATTTCATTTGAACTAAAATTCGATATACCGGGAATTTCAAAATTGTGTATATACCATTCCAGTGTATTAGTATTTTTTTTCCATTATTATTTTTTTTAATAATCATTAGTTTTAATCAAAGGATAGGAAAAAGGAATAACTATAAAGATAATTTAAAAAAATTTAATGAATTATTGAAATAATAAATAGACAAATATTTTAAAATATCAACTTTAAACAAATACGGTTATTTTCTTATACGAAAATGAATTTAATAAATAAATAATAAATAAATAAATTAAATAATAGAGTTAAAAAAAAGAAACATAAAATCGCTTACCATAAATACATTTGAATTTTTTTATATACTATTAATTTTAGATTTGATAATATAATTTTGTTTTCCGCACCATAAAACAATAGCACTTTTTGCTATTTGTTTTACAAAAATTTAGTCTATAATATCAACACACGCACACCAAGTCATGCTAATATTAACCCTTACTAAATAGACGTTTACAGTTTAAATATATTTCGTCGTCCTGACAATATATTTAACATTTTTCCAGACATCCTAATTAATCTACTCTCGTGGATAAAATATTTTTTATCTTTCAAACATTCTTGGCATTCTAGGCAGAAGTCAACTTTGGAGAGAATATGATCAGACACATTTGGGAATTTACTTTGAAATGAGTATTCAAAAGATTCATCATCAGTTATATCCTCGTAAATTTCCTCGTGTTGTTCGGCGTCATCTTCAATAATATTAATACTCTCATCAGCAGATTCATTAGCTTTTGTGACTTATTAAACTTAACAACATGGAATCATCATGCGAAATTTCACAATTACCATTGTTATTTCTGACAGACTTCATGTTGTTAATTAATAAAGTCTTAAAAGAGTTCTGAAATTGCTGAGGAGTGGGATTAATATTTCGAATTGCATGACTGCGAATTTGACCGAAAAAATTTTCAACAGGATCTTGATTGATGAATCTTGTTTTCAAACAAGTAAAACCATATTTTTCGTATACCTCTGTCCATATTTGTTCAAAGCCGCTGATCGTAATTACCCAGTTTTTGAGAGATGGCACTATAGGTACAGGCTTTCTAGTCAGTTGATCCACAATACGCAACCGTTTCAACGAATTTTTTGCTTTGAGCCAGAATGCATGATGTATAGAATCAGCTGTGACGGGACATCGAAACTCCGCATATTTATCTACCGAATTCGCATTCACTGAATCGAATAAATCATTTAAAAAACTGACTAATTCAGGTGTTGCTATGCCATCTTCCTTATCTACAACTAAAGTTTCTCCATCTTTGTCAATAGTTTGCACTGTAAAAAAATTATTTATTTTAAATTTAACTACCATGATTTTTTTCTGCAATAATATAAAAAATTAAAAATAATAAATGCCATACGTCCTTGCTCCGCCATTGATCCAAGTACGTTGGCGACAGTTGCACACAAAACTTGTGTGGCATATTTTACTCTCATTTTTTTTATTTCACGTAGAACTACATGCTCCTCAGTAAGATTTTTATAAGCTCTTCTTATTTTGTGGTTTTTGTCAATAATATATGATGCTAATATACTCTTCCATGTTGCGTATTTTGGTTGCATTTTTGGTTTGTATGTCTTGGGCCACTTAATTCCAAGTCTTTAGATAACATATTATTGCGAATGCTCTTGATCAAATGTAGTGGATCAAACAAAGGTATGATTTCGTAGGAACCAATAACAAATGTTTTTTCTACAAATTATCAAAATAAAATATCAATATTTACATATAATTATTAATGATGAAATTAATTAATAAATTAATATTAAATTTAATGTTAATTCAACGTTTGCTAATTACTGTTTATTGTTTTTTCACACACTTAAACTTTGCATCGACCCCTGCGAGTTGAGCACAGTAATGTGTTACTTGCTGCCACATTTGACGTTCCTTGATCGCAAACAGTAGCTGTCACAAATTCATTTAATGTTTATCGTTTTAACTTTACATTATTTTAAATACTGATTACTTTTTACTCGATTAATCAAATTACCAATTATATAAAACCCTGCCTTAGATATGGCCAAAATGTGGTTTTCTATGCAGCGTACCAATTGTTTTGTGTTCGTTTGTCCCGAACGAAGGCCGTAAGATACAGGCATCATCCAGCCATTATAAAGTCCTCTTAACATGAAAACTATCGCATGGTCAGCTAATTTAGAAGATCGAGCATTGCCCCAATCCTCGAGACCAGTAATAAGGTCACGTTGGGTATCATAATTTACATGTTGTTGGATGGCAACCTCATCCCACATCAGAATGCACACTTTTTCTTTGTTTGTCATTTGCCTGCATTTTCTCTCAAGGTGTTTTAAAATTAGAGGATTAATTCCGGGTGATAATGGCAACTTTACGAGCTCTTCTTGCAACGTCTGTATACTGGGTAGAGTAGGATATATAGATCGCAACGCGATGTATCCTTTCTTCCCAATACTCTTATACAGAGTTATTGCCAATGATTTTTCACTGCAAGTATAACGGCTACCCTATTATAGAATAAAAATTATTATTTTACTATAAGATAATAATCATCGCAAAATAGTCTTAAGAACTCTAATATAATAATTGCAATAAGAAAATAAAATGAATTTAAATTTACACAAATCATATAAATATATTGAGATTTATCATATAGTTATAAATTTTGGAAAAATATAATATTTTTGTCATCGAAGTATGCTGCTTTTAAACAATGTACATAATATGATATCGTGATAAGATGCTACGATAAAACAACACAATCGCAACTAAAACTTTTGTTCTCATTTTTGTTAAAAATATCTTATTAAATAATGTTCTTCAAAGTTTCAAGATATATAAATTCCGCAAGATTAGTAGTTAAACATTGATTGTAAATCGACTATACGATAATACTATAAGCTATTAATATACGATATTAACCTAATACTAATAATCTCGTCGAGCAAAAGATGGAACAAACCTTCATATTTACAGTCGTTGTTGCAAATTTCCGTGAAAAAAATTTTGTATCAAGTATATGATAGTCGAATTCCCTATTAAGAGCACCTGTACAACAAAAAAACGACAACCATATTAATATTATTATTAAACAACGTATGGACACGTGAAGGAGAAGTAAAAATTGGAACAAATGTACTATTAATTCTACCATAAAAAAAGACACATGAATCATAAATGATGCATAAAATGATATTATACAAAAGCCAAAAAAATATGAATCATATCAGTATACGACCACGAAACATCCATTTAAACATGTATAAGTAGTTATATTATAGAAACCATAATCCGAAAACAAAAATTGCAACCAGTGCGACGTTTAGGCAAGGATAAAAAAAAATAATTTTTTGTTGTATAACCTAGTTACCCAAAAGTGATAAGTAAGGCTAACAGAAATCAATAAATGAAGATTTTTACAAGTTAAAATAGTTTAGCAAAGTTTTCAAGTGAATAAATACATACTTTTACAAGGTTAGATAATTTAAATTGAAAAGAAAGTATAAATTAACTAAATTATAATTTATAGAGTTAAGTTCAAACCAAGCAATCGAAAATAAAAGAAATCATTATATAAAAAAAAACACCAAATACCTAACGAATCATGTGCACTGTACATATGAATTATATATGCGAAAGGATTGGGAAACAAAATAATGTAATAAAAAAATATACTTATCCTCGTCTAAAAATAACTGAATTTGTATTCAATTCAATTAATTAATTGTGCATATGCTTTTCTTAAAAAATGCTGTAAAAAAGACTGCTTAAAAATTTATTTGAAGTAAAAATATAACTTATTTTTAAATAAATAAAAAAAATATGCTGTTTTTGAAGAATGCTGTTGAAAAATATGCTTTTCTTAAAAAATGCTGCTAAAAATGCTGCTTAAAAATTTGATCTAAAGTAAAAAATTAAACTTATTGTTATTTAAAAAAAAATATGCTCTTCTTATATAATTGAGAAACAATGATACTTTTCAGTTAAATAGGCATTATTTTTTGGTTAAAAGGAATAAATCAATATAAAAATATTTGAACAAAAATATGTGGAAAATAAGACATTAATAAATGACATATCTTACATATGAAAAAACTTAATAGTGTCACATCTTTTCCCAGAGTAAAACAGTATATAACTACAGTAATGAATCAACATTCGATCTGATTTTATTATGGCTTATACTAATTATACAATCAAACGTTGAAAACATGTAAACGCTTTACGTTAATCAAACGCACTGCGTGTATCTCTTTTTTTCGGCCAAAATTTTTGCCATGATATGAAGGAAAGTGGATTCTTCAAAGGATAATTCATTTATAAGGGAACCCCACTTGCTCTTTGTGCACAGTCTTTCACCTAGCCTTTTACTTTTAACAGCATTTAATGCTCTTCGACACTTATTTAGCTTCTTTAAATGGGTTTTACTTTTCTTCTTCCATTTTTCAATTCGCTTCCTTTGTATTGTACAATTGGTAGATGTACAGGGTGCATTTTGTTGAGTGATCTCGTTCTCAACTTCAATATCCGTTACAGTTAATGAATCGACTGTGTTGGTATCATTTGAGACTTTAGGAGATACAAAACACGTTTCTACAAATGATACATTATTGTCAGATGTAGAAACTTCAATATCTCTAAATGTTTCATTATTATCAACACTTGTCAGATCCTTATCAATTTTTTAATCACATTTACTAGAAATGTCCAGACATAAATTTGGACAATTTGTCCTTTAAAACGCGTCTTTTTTCATCAATTTTTACCATGTCATCTTTAAAATGCACCCAGCAATTTTTCAAATTTTTAATCATTTTACCCGGTAAACCTGAAAAAAAAATAAAATTTAAAAAATGTACAATTTATGCACGTTTAAAAATTTATTGTGGATGTAAATTGCATCACTTCTTTATATATTTCTTGTTTCGTTTGGAAATCAAATATATTTGATTAGAGGTTAGAATATACCTGTACGTTTTTCTTTGTCGAAAAGTTGGTTGTTTTGCCAATGTAATACAAAACTTCTCTGAAAAATTCTTTCAGAAACACTTTTTTCAACACTATTGACGATTTATGGCTGGGTTCACTTTATAATTAAAGTATTAAATTAATTATTTTATAATTAATTAATTATTAAGTATTTAATTAATTAATTTATTATTAATTTTCTATTTGTTTATGTTTAGTTCACTGAAGTTATATTCAGTATGTCAAATCTATGAGTCAGCTTCACGAGCTATCGAAAGTCGCCACGTGAATATA
>JABFQB010000322.1:0-11104 GCA_022817105.1 Pseudanteris insignis
TTAAAGGTCCTTGTAAGAATATTGTAGTTCAAACATCCCCTGAAAGACCCTGTAAGGGCATTGCAAAAATACCCCTAATTTAGGGGTTCCAATCACCTAAAAGGGCCCGAATGATATCGTGGCGCACTCGCGTATAATTCTACTTGGGGAAAGGCCCCTAAAATTTAATAAGCCCATATTTAAGTGAATTAGTTCAAAGCCCTGAAAGGCTCTTGTAGGGCTATTTTATTTTAGAAATCCCATGAAAGGCTCTTTTAAGGCATCACAAAAATAATTTAATAAATTTGTAAAATTTTTTAATATTTTTATAAATTGAGTATAAATCTCATTAATAATTATTATAATATAATAATTATATATTATATTATATATAATATATTATTATATATTTAAAATAATTATTTTATACAAAGTTTAAAATTGAATACGGATGATCAATAGACGTTATTAATGTTATGAGATTATAATTTTTCTGTGACAATTTACGCGGAATAAAGTTGGATGATGAATAATAACTTTAAAGTTCTGAAAAGAAACTAACTAAAAAAAATAAGCTTTTTTTTAAGTCGTCTGTGTAGTTTAAATAATGTTCACATTAAATTTTTGAAGTGTAAAAGGAACGAACTTAACGACGAGTATTGTTTTATTTTATCATTGATTAAGTTTGCTTCTTGCGTCGCGTTCGAACAAACTTTTAAAGCCTCTGACGTCATTAACAAAACATCTTTTTCTTATGAAAGATTTATCACAAGTCAAAACTTTTGTAACTAAACTCAAGACTTGAGTACCGAGAAAGTTAATTATTAAGTCAACTTAACATTGTTCGGCTATTCATAAAACTTTTGGATTTATAGGGAAATTAAATTTTGTTTATTTCGCATGATAAAACTACACTTTATTAATACTTCAAGGGAGGATTATCAATGTCTATGATGTATTATTTAAGGGTATATTCTAACCATATATAAAACGAATTTCGAATAAAATTCATTACTTGTAAAATTTGAATTTATATGTTTTCCGCACAACGTGACGCATGTAATCTTGAATTCTCAGAAATAACATCATGTAACGTGAACAGAGATTTGTACGGTTCATTATACATTAACAGCATTGTACACACACAATTATATAATTATATAAACAAAAATTAATTACAATTATGGTGAATTATAATTATAATTTTGAAAAAGATTTAATTGAAAAGAATATTAAAAATTAGGTTATAATATTAATAATATTATTCCTTAAAATTATTTACATTTTGAATTAAATATAAATAATGATTATTGAATCATATAATATCAAAATTACTATAATAGTCATCATCGATTTTCCAGAGTTATGGGGATTTTTTTTATACAGAACCCATTTATTTAATACAAGAATATTGGCATTATTTCATACATTAATGTAAAAAAATGGGACCGAAAATTGATGACCATGATTGACTAATCGCAATGCAGCTTAAAATCATTGGTCCCTTTTTTTAGTCAAATGATTAATTACACTGCGAATAAAGATGGCTTTTTTTGAGACGTTAAAACATTTATTAGTGTCTTTTCCAGATTTACTGTCTTTAATCCATAATGTCTCACAAAAAATGTATTTTTTAAGTCACTTTACTGACTTATTTTGATAAAAGACACTTTTTCGTGCCTCATTAACCATTCAATATAAAAAAGACACCAACTCGCAGAGAAAAATTTTTTCAATATTACCAGAATTTGATGTATTTGAAAGAACTATTTTATTTTCAAGTTTTTGTTAAATCAACAAAATGATTTCATTGAAAATACTGCCTAACCTTCTGCTTGTATCGAAGTTTGTCATTCGTCAAAATATTTTGGTCAATTCAACAAAATGGGTTTACTCAAACGATCAGGTTGATTGACCAAAATTTTTTCATTGAGTTTAATAATTGTTTGAAATAACAAAATGTGTTTAAACAAGTTTTTTTATTAATTAAAAAATATATTTCTGTGCTTATATATGTATCAACAATAAGTCGTCAACATAAAAAGACACTTTTCGAATCAATATGACAAAAATTGTCTCGAAAAACGACATTAATCATTCTTTAAATAAAAGTCACCAATAATGTCTTACATGTAATGGCCGAACCCATTAGTTGATGTTGCTAATGGTATCATAAATATCGTATAATATTACAATGAAAGCAAAATTCATGTTGTATCTTGGGATGTACTCTTTTTCTAAAGAAATATACAATACTAGTCTTTTGCGCAGTAGGGCAACTGCGCATACAAAATAGGGCAGAGCAACGTATTAAGGATGCGCAGTTAACCTACTGCGCAGTTTTTATTAAGACTAGTATTGCATATTTTTTTAGACAACGAGTATACCTCAAGTTTGAAATACAGTATTGATATTAATACTATAACTTATTTTTCAGTATATAATATAATTACAAATAAAAATCAATATTTATCTTAAGTGTTAAATTAAATATTTTAAATTGAAAAAAATCAATAAGAAGTTAAAAGACAAATATGCCGGTGTTAATAATCAATATTTTGCAACAACCTTCAGATAACCAAATCGCAGAAGTAAATTGATAGGTAGAAGGAAATAGAACTGTGCGATCATTTAAGATTATTGCAAGATGAAGATTTGTAGTAGCAGCAGTAACGAAGAAACAAATTGAATCGCATCGTATTTATAGTCTTTGCTTATATTTTTCAAACGAATACTCTTTGATTCGTTTGAGAATTTCGATTTGATAATTAAAAAAATAAGAGCAATAATGACGAACTGTCAAGAACCATTTATTGAATCCACCTCGTGCGATCGAAAAGAATGGTTATAATTTGAATAAATGTTATTTACTTATTTCGAAACAATTCAACTGGAGCTTATTCAAACAATACTTCTAAATACCTCAACAATTTATATTTTGAATTTATTTACATAACTTCATAATTTGAAGTTAAAGAATTATTGTATTATTATTATTATTTCCTTTTGTGTTACAGGTTGTCTATACAGCAAAAATTTGTGTGAAAAATATTATGAATTTTGTTACAATGGTATGTATAGATTCAATTTTAAAATATTAAATTAAACGTTTGATCGAAACTAATTGTTGGTTGATTCTAGATTCAGTATTCGGGAAATGCATACCATTATATGATGACCCGGAAGAAGAAGATGACTATCTGTGAGTACTTTGTTACTTTCTATGAACGTAAGCGCTGGAAAAGTTCGTTTAAAAAAAATAGAGTGCCATTAAAACTTTGTACACCTATTTGTAATTCAAATGTACTAGAATATATAGTTGCTTTTGCATATTTAACATAAAAATTCAATAAAGTTAAGTTTATAAATTAATACTTGTTATTAAAAACTCGTAAGTATTAATGTTTGCTAAAAAGTTCATTTTTCAATGTCTTTGCTCTAGTAGAAATTGTAATCTGGCTGAGTTGTGGCCCTGATTAGGCAGCCATGACAACGGACGAGGCCGTTATCTGGTTACCTGATGAGGGTTTCATTAATGTATATGTAACGCTGGGTGGTTATGCCATCACCAACAGGGGATCAAATTACAATGTTGTGGCCTCATCAGGGCCCCATCAGGGATTCGGATATCGTTTTCCACCAGGCTTCCATTTAATAACCTAATAGAAAAAAAAAATTAAGTAATTTGTAAATTTGACCGTAAATTATATAACGAAATACGTGAAATATTGCGAAGAAAAAACTGCCACAAGTTGGAATTGAAGTCATGTCTTATGCATGCGAGGTAGACTGCTAAGGTTCCATGGGACCTATTGAAACGTACTGTGTTGAATGCCTACTATCTATAAGGCTTGATTGTATGAATGAAATGTGGTAACCTGATGTAAGCCTAGTCATAGTGCACACTGTGCTGCCATACGAGAGCAATCTTATTGGGGCCTCATCGTTACCAAGCATTACACATTGATCAGTGTCACATTAAATAACCAGAAAAGACCCCTATCTAGAAAACCAGTTGTCCAATGTTCTAGTAAGACCCTCACGTGGCCCTTAATTAGGAAAACCAATGATCGGGTAGCCACATTTCAGGCATATCATGGCAAACTCATTGGTATGGCACGCCCTATTAAATTTCTACTAAAGAAAAGGTACATCAATGTAAAAGTGAATGTTCCATCATTCAAAGACAACAAAAAATGTTTAATAATTAAATTATATTAGTTTCATTATAAAAAAATACTTCCAAGAAATAAAATAATAGAGCTTTCGAATTGCTATGGAAATAGTTATTCAATGAGAAGTAAACTTTTGCTTTATCTTTTGCAAACAGAACTTAAGAAACATTTAGTCGATGGACTCTATGGATTCGTAAACTTTAAATTAATTCACACATATTTAAGCAAATATGCTTTGAAACCATTGCGCATTTAGTCTTACGGTTTTTGGTGACTTTCGATACGTCAATAGTCGTTAAAAACTAAAAAGTTGTTACTTTTTTAGTTTCATATAAATAAACCGAATATATTTGAGTAATAAGGATAATTCCCAGCAAGTATACTAAAGATTTTAATTGAATAATTTAATGTTGAAATTGATTTTAATATAAAAAATTGTTTAAATTATTGCAAATTTGACAGAATTATTTACTACAAATTATCAGAATATTATTAAATTTCTTTGACTATGTGGTAAATATTATAAAAATAACTTTTTGAACTTTTTGAACATCTTAAGATTTAATAAAAATATTTTTAATGTATTTTATTATATATATATATATATTTATATTTCGTTGTATGTATAGAATAGAACAAAAAAATAATATTCTAAAATAATGAAAAAAATATAATATGGACAAGAATATTGATATAATATAATTTTTTTTTAAATGCTTATTGGCAAATGTGTTTTGCTATATATATATGTAATACCACAATTTGGTATTTATCGTTTGCTCCGACCATCAAAGCATCGGTAAAGTTGAAATTGATTCATTTTCTAGAATGAGCAACGCTATCGATAAATCGGTAATGTAGAGAATCTAACTTAGAATATAAACTTCATTGATAAAGTTTAACTGAAGAAATTCCTAGACATAATTTTATTATCATTTTGGTGTTTATTTTGCGCGATGTATTGATTATTTATTTTGTAAATTTTTTAAATGCACAGAATAATTCAAATTATATTTCTTGAACACATTTAAAATTTTTACAAATTATCACGCGATCTCTGTTTTACGTACTGTTGGTTTAAGATTCAAATAAAGATATTTAAAGTATAAAATTTTTGAAATCTGGTTGCTTTGCAGTTTTATATGGTTTCAAAAACTCAGGTTAGTATATAACTTATAATGCGCAGATTATTTAAAAATATTTGAAAATGTGACATATAAATTACTGCAATAATTTTTATAATATAATTAAATAAAAAATTAATAATTTTATGAATTAAGGGTGATTAAAGTATAGTTAAATTGTCCGTAAGTTCTTTGCTTCAATATGTTTCAATGTTGTATTTTTGTAATTAACAATTCAATTAAAGCAATTAAGATATTAATTTTCGCAACATTTAAGTAATATTAGTTCGATAAGACTATTAGTAGTATTGATCACTATTCAAAATATCATAAAACAATTTCACGGAAATATCACTATTACACTGAGAAAAATGTGAATAGTAATGGTTGTTAACTTATACTTATCAACTGCATATATGTCTTCTCTACACTGAGAAAAATGTGAACAGTAATGGTTACTAACTTATACTGGCCAACTACATATTTGTCTTCTCTGCTACTATTTGCTGTTTAGTCCAAATAGAATATTTGTGTAACCATTACATTTGTGGGGCCATATATATTAATGTATGGGTCCACACATATTCTATACACACATATTACATACTGAAATTGTGTATTTACGCCGATATATACTGAATATATGGTTACGTATATATAATTTTAATTGCGACATAAATATTAATGGAAAACGTATGCATGACATATAAATTACTTATGTCATTCATAACTATTTCATCATCCGATGTATGTCTTACAATAGTTAAATATAATCTAATTCGTAAAATTAGTTTAAATATTGTGTACTGTAATGGTCACTGAAAAATTTTGCAATCACATTTTCGTAACAATTACCAGAATTTTCTTTCAGTGTAACTAAAATTTGAGGTTAACACACGTTGAAAAATGTTCTAAAAAAAGTACTATACCTTAGTATATAATATATTATATATAATGATATAATATTACACATACAATATAATATTTATATAATTATAATATTATAATAAATATAATATTTATATATAATTAATTATGTACCATAATAAAAATCACTATACTTAACAATAATTTTCTACAGAATTTTAAGTAATTTTGCAGTAAGTAACATGACACGATACTATAGGATTCCAAAATAATAAATTTGTAAATCTGTACAATAAGAGAAAAATTGTATGAAAATTTACTATGTTTAATAGTACTTCAAGAAAGTCACTTGAAAACGTATAAAAATTGCTATGAAAAGTAGTCAATCAATTCATCAAATTATGGCGAAAATACCTTAAATTATATTTGAATTTACTATGTTACATAGTAATTTTTATACATTTTTCTGTTATGTTTTCAATTTAATACTAAACATAGTAAATTTTATTACAATTTTTTTTTAGTGTAATTATCAATATTACATTTTCCGCAGTTACTCCTACAGTTTTCAAAAAAAATAATCAACAACAAATCATATTGGCTATACCACAATTATTGTTATTATAATAAAAGTATCGTACAGTGCGCAGTAAAATTATTTTTGTGAGTTCATTGGAAGTTTTGTTATCGTAGCCAAATTTTTCTCTAAGTGTGCAACGGGATGAACTTGAAAAAATATATTTCGTTGACTGATATATACCTTGCTCTAATAACGGAATATATATTTATATATATTTTTTATTTTTTTTCTTTTACGTGTTTTGTTACCATAACAAAAATTTTTCTCTGTGTGGTATTTCGTCAAAACCACGTCAAAATAATTTCAAGTTCGAACGAAAACGCTCAAATAACGAGGGGATAAAAGCAGTCGAGGTTACGATGCATCTAGTCGCTATGATCGTTCGAACAATTTATAATCGGCCATTTTTATTGATACGTCCTGCTGATCAGCCGTAGAAAATGGTACCCGGCAAAGCCGTTTATGGCAGGCGTATAACCTGCAACGAAATCTACATCTGCTGCCGCTGCCGCTCGAATGCGGTGTAATTATATGACGTCTATATGAAAAGTAACACGATACAATGATACAATAATGAAGCCCGTAAGTTGTAGCGCAATTGACCTTTGTGAATCTCGACAGTTGCGAGGCTGATGCCACGATCCCGAGGAAGGTCACGACGGGCATGAGCCTGCGCACGATGAATGAATCATTGGCGAATTATATATGGCCGATTATGACGCCGTTTAATATCACGCTTTACTTAATGATTGAGCGAAAAATGTTTGTTTTAAGTGAACCTGGTGTTGAAATAATACACCGCGCGGCGAGTGCGAATTCAATCGGTTCGCCGGAAGGTATAAATTATTCGTCTACAGAAATGTTAAGGGTTCAATTCCAAATGATCTCATTGAACCGTTTACGTTCGAAGGTTACAAACAATCGATTGGCCATCATTTTTTTTCTTTTTTCAAATTACCGCGCGTTAACAGTACGTTATGCAAACAATGCATTTAGCCGTTATTATTTCGTCATGTCACGTTGTATTAGCGTTACCTTTAGTCGATTGGTAATGCATTATAATTGCTGTTATTAATCATTTTAAGATTAGCCATGGAAAAAAAATCCCTGCCAATAAGGTATAATTTATTTGACTGTGTTATTATTAATAAAAATTGTTTATCGTTGATAAATCAATTTGTTGGAAAATAAATAATAATAAATTCAACGTTTTATAAGTGTCCCGCTCCATTTCACAAATGATGGCGAGAGAGCATGTTTACAGTGACATCTGGTTTAAAGTCGTCGAGTCGGCCGTAGCTTCGGGTTACGCTCCACCCAACGTAAACCCTGCGAATAATGTCACGTTTGCGAGTAGGATATATCGAGCATTCTCTCACTTATTATGATGTATGTGATGGGCCACCTACCGTGACAATGGTTAATTAAAACCTACACACGTTAACGTTTTAAAAATAGTACACCTGATATTTTGTTAATGTTTATTACAAATTTTTTGTGTCAATGGAAAATAATTTACATCAGTGTAATCAAATCTGTATACGCAATTTGGGAATATTATTTCTTAGATCATATATTAATAATTGCACAACATTTTTTTTCTTTCATGCAACTTCTTCATTGTAGAAACATTCTACTTGCCACAAGTGTGTTTCACTTATTATAAATAGAAACTTCTAGAGGATAGTGGAATTCAGTAAAGTGAATTAAAATAGTATCACAGTATTTTGAAAAAAAAAAAATTCAGCACTTATAATTAAATAATAGTCAACTTTTGAAGAATAGTTCATTTTAAAAAAAATCAAATTTTGATATTTGTTATGAAAACATTTATTTTAACCTAAAAACAACGGTTTGAAATGTAGACCAATAAAAAATTGGTTGCAGTAACAAATATAAACTTGACAATATTTATTTCGTTCTGGCAACAATGATTTAGTTATCTGTAACATTTTAGTACATTCAACAAAATTTATTATGTCAAGATTAATGTAGTAATGATAACTAGAAATGTTCGTTGCGTTGACTGAACTTTTATTTTTCAAACTTTATTTATCTACACACATTGAGAGAAAAATTGTATGCAAATTTACTATGTTTAGTAGTACTTTGAGGACATCACTCGAAAATGTACAAAAATTGCTATGAAAAGTATATTTTAGTATATTTATTTATTTATTATTATTATTTTATTATATTTTAGTAAAAATTCCATTCATTAAATTCTATTAAAATTTACTATATTCCATAGTAATTTTTTTGATTTTTTTAGGTATGTCCAAAAAGTACTATTACATTTTGTATCACAGTAAACAATAGTATCGTTTAATTGTACTAATTGAATTTTAAATAAGGTCGATGATCGTATGGAAAACTGGAAATAATTTGACAATATGTTTCTTTGGCGACTAATTTTTACCCCTATGCCATTCGCATCAATGCGATTGGTAATAAAAATGAAAGAGAATGAAACGGACACGAATCACTTCACATGAATGAACTTACAGAAGCATTCAAAGGCACGAGCATTAAATTCATTTGTTCGCCGGATCTTTGTTGCATACACAAGAGATTGACTGGGCCGCTCGGTTTGTTCATTTTATTGCCCATTCTAAAAGAAAAATCAATGAGATAATGATTCATTGGAACGTAATCGTAATTTGAAGATATATTAATCACATGACAGGCCAGATAATATTCACGAGACACGCGAGGCAAACAACAAACTGTGGAGTCTTTAATTGAATCGAATTGTACGAACAAATTTAATTTTAATAATTTTATCTTTATACACGTATATAGTATAAATGAATAATAAGTTGTGGTTTATATTTCTCGAAAGATAAATAAAACAAACACGTTATGACAAGTTTATGAAAGCAATTCAAGTGAAGTTTTTGAAGATTTCGAAATTATTTATTTTTTTTAAATTAAAGTTCGATAGACGTATATTATAGTAATGTTAAATTTATTATGATTGGATAAAAAAGTTTGAATTTACGTATTATTATTGTATATTGAAAAAGACTCGTATTTGGAAAATCATAATTAAAGTGACGAGAAAAAGAATAAGCGACTAATTTAATTAGCGCATTTGTTTCACAATCGTAAGAGTAGAGCGAATTTTAATTTAATACACCATTCATACAAGTTGATGACATTTCACAATGAAATAAATTATTCGGCGACGCTAAATGTTAATGAAACAAAAATGAATAACAGATGATTCAACATAAATTACAAATCGATACATTTTATTGAATCAACTTTCTATATTTTTAATCATTAGTATTCATCGCATTACGTTGTTTGTTTAGTGATTTTATATCAAATGAGTATGGAAATTGACCACTGATTATCTTTGATAATTAATAAACAATCTTTATAAATGCGTAATCGAATTTTTGATGCACAGAGAAAATAGTATGAATAATTACTATATTTCATAGTACTTTAAGGACATCATTCGAAAATGTACACAAATTATTATGAAAAGTAGCATCTGGTTATAGTACAAATACCTTAAACTCTATTCACATTTACAATGTTGCATAGTAATTTCTATACATCTTGAGGTATGTCCTCAAAATACTACTAAACGTAGTAAATTTGAATAAAATTCAATAAAAAAGTAATTTAAGAATTAAAATAAATAGATTTACTATATAAATTATTTAATTACATATAAATATTATTATTATATTATATCATTCACTTAGAAATATGTACTAATAAAAATTACTATACCATTCTGGTAATCGTGTCGTATCGTGCCGTGTTTGAAGAAAAATACTAAAATTTATGATAAAAATTATTGTATAATATTAGAATTTTTCCTATATCAAATTATAATTTTTTACGGAATTCTAAATAATGTTTCTCAGATGTGACACGATACGATACGCTTCTAACAAAGTATCGTACTTTTTAATTCTACATTTTCCCCCCTGTACGTGTATTAATTAAAATAAATATATTTATATTAATTTTCCAATCCCTATTATTCAAAATGAGTTAATAATGTGCATTTTGAAATACTTATTCAATTGGTAAAGATTTAGTAAAAAAAACTGCATACCGCATCGTATCTAATTATAATTTTATACCTGGAATTCGAAAAGTGTCCCAAAATTCTAATTCGATGAGTAGTAACTTTTTCTTGCAAGTTAAAAACACTTTTTAAGAGAATAATATTAAATTCAAATTAAAAAACTTAAATTTTGGTACATGTAAATTAAAATGACCAATTTAAGACGTTAAAATCTTGACCGTTGACATATTCTGTAAAATTAGAATAAATTGAAAAAACGCATTACTAAAAAAAAAAAAAACACGAGCATCTGTATTGATTTTGTAAACTGAAGATTTTTTATAATAAA
>JABFQB010000323.1:0-11102 GCA_022817105.1 Pseudanteris insignis
CATAAGAATTTAACGTATCAATTAATATCATTCAAATGCGTTTGAAATATATAATAGTAGAACGTTAATAATTTATTTAAATTTTAAATCTTTTTGCATTTTACTAAACTATAAATTATTTAATTACATAGAAATTCTGAGGGTAATATATATGACAAAATAAGCCTACTTTTGTTGGCATGAACCACCAACCAGGCCTACTCCCCGATCATATAAATCTCAGCTCTACAATAGCATGACACTCTTATTATGACTACAAAGTTCCTATCTCAACTACCATGAATTTAGCCCAAAAATATATTAAGTTTGCCTAATTATGGCATAGTATGAGCTAATGTAAAAATTGTTGAGTATATTTTTTCATTGCAGTTAGAAAATTCTATCCATCTGCCTATTCTAAATCCTTTGTACAATAATTAAGTAAATCATGTGTTATTATTTTAATTCTTACTCAGCAAGTCATACATTGGACTAAAGATAGTATATTTTAAATTAAGTCCCTTGATATGTAACTGAATTATTTTAATCTAACCAGACAAAAAAATAAATAACAAAATCAATCAGTCTTTGAAGCATAAACAACATACAATTTTTATTGCATTTGCATAAACTGAAATAATTACAGAAAAGATAACTTGATTGAACAATAATACAAATAAATATTAAATATTAAACGTTCGATTTAAAATATATAAAAATCAGTACTTTAAATTGAAATTAGTAATATTTAGCATTAAAAATATGTTAATTATTTATATTAATAAATAATATCAAATTAGCAATTGTGTATTAATTATTACTATTGCTAGAGTCATTGATAGGCATGTATGCACGCCTTATTAAATAATATAATTATTGATGTGAGTAAATAATTAATAATAATAAACTGAAAAATGCATTTCAAGTTAAAATATCATAAAAATGTTTTTTCAGTTATTAAAGCATCACTTATGTTGTTTTTTTTAAAGCTATTTAATTATGCTAGTTATTCTTGTACTATGTTTATCAACTTCATCCACTCCAGCATCGTCAAACTGAACGCTTCGAATACGGTGTCATTTCCATGGGGGTTTAATTTTTGATTGCTCTTTACCTAATTTTTGAGGTATAGCAATGTATTCACTGGTTTCAGCTCCAGATGCCTGAAAAAATTTACTATCAATACTAATACTATAATACTATAAAATATGAAAACTTGAAACTTGAATACAATTGAAGTATCACTTTAACATTAAATCAATATTACTATGACACTATAAATACAAATAAAAAGTAAAAATTTTAAAATTAATAAAATTAATTACTTCAGAAATAGGATGCCAGGTTACACTATCTTCGCTCATAATACTGAGTTCTTTTTTTGTGTAATGCTTTTTTGGCACTTCTCTGTACACTGGTGGTGAGGTAGCTGTGCTATCAGTAAGCCTTGATTTCAGAATGTCTTTACTAGATTGCTGCATGTCTAAAATCTTGTATTTAAATAATTAAATTTATTATTCATTCAATATATACATAAGAAATATGTATACATTCTTCAAAAGTTACCATTTGTATATATCCACGAAGATCGTTTTTACTATCTTTCTTATTTAAGACTATATCATCATTTGATGTAAGTGTTACTAAACTCTCCGCACGGTCGTCTCGAGATTTAATTCCTTGAGTTTCAATGTTGTTAGATTGATAAGTTGCTAATTTCACAGGATCTTGATACGCTTTATAGCAATGATTTACAGATGCATCAGAGCTTATGGGATTTTTAAGCTCAAAAAATTTATCCATGTTAATTTTCTGGCATGCTGCCAAATTTTCTCCATTTCCACCTAAAATTTTATTTAAAAAAATTAAAAATAAAAAGTTCATCCTTATTCTATTATAAAATATTTTTATATTATAAAAGTTGAAATATAATCAAAAATACCTGAGATAATACGCAATGCTTGCTGCCATTGCCTTTGCATAACTGAATGCAACTGTTCAACCAACTGATTTTTACTAGTCTGTTGCGAATGAAGTTGAGCTTCTAGCAAAGATGATTTTTGAACCGCTTGTGCTAATTGCAATTCATATAATCTTTTCTCTTCTTTGTGCTTTTCTTCGAGTAAATTTATTTCTAATTGATGCCTACAAATAATATCAATCAATTTATAATTGAGTGAATATTTATCAAGTAATATGAAATTATATATAATGTTAGTTAACGTACTTGTCGATAACTGTTTTAATTTTACGTGCCGCACACTCAGCTATAGCCCTTTGTCTAGTGTCTAATTCACTTTGAAAAGCACCTTCTGCAGAATCTAGTTGAGTTTGAAACTCTTGTTGCTTTGCTTTAACTACTTCATCTAATTGCTTTTGATAAACATCTCGAAGTTCGCATCTAATTTTTTCCTGTTGCTCAACTAATGTAGCTGTTTCATCTTTTGCTTGTTTCTGTAATTTACATATTATTATAATTATTTAATTCAAATGCACGATTAAAGTGATATTTTCAAGTGAGTTGTAAAACAATGAATAATAGCTTTTTCAAATATGCTATCACAATAAAAATATTATTTTTTAAATTGCTTATTACATAAATAAATTCTTTATTTTCAAATATGAAATCATAAAGTATATCTGAGTTAACTATCTAATATTTAATATAATTTTTACTCAAATTAAATTAATTAGTGCAACATGCAAATCTCCAAAATCGTTCAATTAAAAACATTATTGATAATAATGAAATATTCTCATTTACATTTGTAAAATAATAGAGACAATGATGCAAGACAATTTTTACTTTACAAATCCATTCCAGGCGATTTTGATACTTTACACCATTAAGGATCAGGCACACAACAGCAAATGATAATTCATGTTACAGGTTCTTAGTACGATTTTAATACCTAACATCTAAATGATACATTTAAAATGAAATTGGACTAATTGAATATCATTTTTTAGCTAAGTAATAAATTATATCTATGAATAAAAATGTTTGGAGTACCTCAGCTTTCTTTGCATCGTCAATTGCAGACAAAAGAGCAAGTTTATTTTGTTCAAGACTATTACACCTGTTTGTTTCTTCTTTGAGTTTTTGTTTTAAATTTTCTTTGTCTTGTCGTAGAACATTTAACTCTGCCCCACAAGTATCTAAAGCTTTATGAATTGCAGCCATTTCATTTCGAACTTCAGTATTTTTTGATCTCTCTGTATTCAAATCTTGTTGAACATTTTGCAACAATTCATCCATTTGTCGTACTTTTTCTTTCATTTTATTACAATCTGCTTTCATTTGCTCACTAACCATTTCTTTTTGTTCAATTAATATTTTGTGATTTTCTAATTCATCAACATGAGCTTTAACCATGTCAACTTTTTCTTTTACCAAAATATCACTTTTTTCTTTGTAACCACCTGCTAGATCTAAAGCTTGAGACAATTCACTACGGCATTTACTGATTTTATTCTGTAAATCTGTTGTTTCTAATTGATGTTTTTCTGTTAAATTTTTTAGTAAAGTTTGTGTGTTATTATATTCTGATTCTAAATTCTGATGCTTTTGTTTAATTTTTTTCCATGAGTTCTGAAAATGAGATATAACTAAATTCTTTTTATTGTCAATTTGAATTGCGACTGCTACTTTTTCCTGTTGCTCCAGAAGCTTTTTTTGCAATTCTTGTATCATATGTTCACAATGCTGAAAAAATAAAACAAATGATAACATTTTTGATAAAATAAAATGTACATATTCACAAAGAGTTGAATTGAATTCAACATAATATTATGAATAAAATAATGTTATTTTTAAATTTCAAAAATCAAAGAAGTTTGTAGAATTATTATAGAAATTTGGATTTATTTTGCATTGCAAACAGTTATATCTATACTTACTTCTCTACGTAGTTTCTCTTCTTCAATTTTTATTCTCAATATTTCTTCTTGAGATTTAGTATTGTCGTGCTCCCAAAAATCAGACAATGCCAACAGCCCCTGTGATTTCCTGAAGAAATATAAATATATAATTATCAATAAAATATTGACATTTTATAGAAATTTAGTTATTTTTCAATTAATTATTTATGATTAACATACAATAAACAGGAGTCTGGGTTTGAATTATCACTATTTTTCTTGTTACAACTCAAAGATTTCAACTCATCTTCAATATTTACTTTACTGAATGGTTCTAAAAACATATCCAGTGAGTCTCCTGGCTCTGAGCCATTAGCAACTTTCGATAGTGTATTATTTAAACTATCAAACAATTCAGATGTAACATCAGGATATTTTGAATTAAGCGAATTTTTAGTTTCATTGTTAGAATAATATGATGTTCCTAAATCTGATCCATACATATTCCTAGATTTATCCTGCGCTACAGATATTCCATGACCATTATGTTTAGAGTCAACTGCTTTATCAATTATATTTTTGCTTCGGATATTATCCTCGTCATTACATAGCTTTGGCATGTTAAAATCAGAAATTAATTTTTCTGGGTCAGCATACTGGGTAGAGTCCTCATTTGACAACAATAACAAGTCCCCTAACTTATCCCTACTCTCCGTCTTCACTTTATTGCATTTTGCATACGAATCTAACTGGAATCTATTTTCATGATTTCTTATGCTTCCTTCATTTTTACCCACATTTCTACTTTCTTCAACATCATGTTCAGACATCTCAAATTCCCTTAAAAGCTCCTCAACCTCGTTCAAATTCATATCCTCGATTTTCTTGGTCTCAGCTGTAAAATTGTCAGTTGAATTTTGAGAAGTATTCGATACAAATAATGAACGACGAGCAGGCACATAAGGCATGGAGCGAGAAGTTACTGAGTTACTATGAATATCGAGCAAATAGTTATTGTAATTATGAAGATAGTCTTTCTTGAGACTGGCATGCAAGTTTTGAGGAGCAGTTCGACATCCAGATTTTAATGTCGTGGAATCAGATAACGATGTTAGTTGCTCATGCTTGTCCCATAAACTCAAAGTATTATTAGTTCGCAGCCTTGGATGTGTGTTAAGATGATTGGTCTCGTTTCGCATGTTACCACGAGTTGTGATATATGAGCATGGTGTTGATGGCACGGATGAGCAGCGACGCGGCTTTGGAGGAGTTTTCAATACAATGGATGATTGACTTACAGAGTGCTGCGGATCACAAAAAGACGAAGGATTTTGACGAAAAGTTGAAGCAGAATCAAAACTGTTGTCTCGCGACTCAATGGCAGATATACGCGACTCCAGAGATTGAACGTGACCGATTATCTCAGATACCACCCCAGGCTTAGTTGAGAGGTCGTCCTCTGAATCCGAGGGTAGCACAGTGAACAAATCAGGCGGAATTAGCAATAAAACATCCGTGTCATCAGTATCACTCATTCCGAATTAGTACTGTTACACATTATACGGGATAAAGATCGTACGGTTAGTTTAGTTATTGTACATGCAACTGATTTATTTTTGGATGCTCCAATTCGTCGTCTCGAAATTCTTTAATAACTTAATCGACCGGAAGTTTATTATACAGTAGTTAGTTTGATAAAACAATTTTCGATAAAGTTTAAATATGAAAAATGATATAAATAATACTGTATTTTATTTTATTATCGAAAACGGTAAGAATAGGTTATATTTATATTTACAAGCGTCAAACGACGAAACAACTAATGCAATGGGCAGCGACTTGTAGTGGCATCACTGCTTTATATCGGTTGGCAATACGTACTGCGTGAAGGTATACGCATTTATAGTATCGATCAGGTTGTGTCCATACTGAGGCGGGAAATTCAGTTGCTCGTTCAGTATTTTCACCGAAAATATATCAAGCAAAGTAATGGTATAATATTATCAGTATTGATATGCATGTTAATATAATGAAATTGGATAAATAATCACCAACAGATTTCAAAGTAAATTTTACAAAGAAAAATAAACAAACAGATTAGATATGAATTTTATGATATAGCTAATGGACTTTATTGTTGATTCGTCATATGGAAAGGTTTTAAAAATATCGAGTAATGTTGAAAGAAATATTAAAATAATTGTATTTTTATTAACGTACAAAATTTCTTAAATATTTAATATATTATAATATATTATAATATATTATAATAATAATATATGAACAGTATAGTAAACTAATTATGCATATAAATGTAAATAACTGTACATAAAATTGCAATACGAGTGCTTTCATTTATTGAAATTCCGTAAAATTGCAATATTGTAAGATTTGGGTGAAAGTTTAGTATTTTTATGAAAATTGTTAGTCGTGACAATGTTGCTTCTGAAATTATTTTGTACAAAAACACGCATCCTTGGTATTCTTTAAAATCCAGTCGAGGTGCGGGCCTATTTTTGTATAAACCGCAGCACCTTTGTCATCGTCGTGACAGTCGTTTGCATCGGAAAGAATACCTAAAGCAGTATAGAAATTGTTATTAAACAATTTGAAATAATTTGACTGTCAACAAGCACTCAAATTACGTTTTGTCGCTTACCAACGAGATCGTAAATACTATTGTATGACCGATAAAATATTCCGGCACCTGAATCATCCTGTGGAATAAAGAATTGGAAGTGGAATATTAATCAACAAACAAAAGTAAATAAAGCTAACTTTTTTATGATAGTTTATTCAAATAATTCTGAGAATAATCAACAATCGGAACTTTTCTTGGATTTAATTCGAGGTAATTTGTTACTGGTATTGTCCATTTCCTTCATGTTTTACTGTTTTTTATAAATATTTTTTTTATATCTGTATATAGTTGTAGTAATGAAATATAAATTCATATTTTGTTTTTTTTTTTTTTGTTTTGGTTATTTTAATCCCATTTTGTAATAGCCTTGGGTATGAACGCAATAATAATTTGTTAAAGAAAAACATTTATAATGAAAAATATAATGTATTAGACAAAGCATAAAAAAAAAAATATCATATGTTTTAATATAATATAATAAATGTTTTCGAAGTTTATTCTACACAAAAATTATTGGTATATCATGAACCTAAAGAATAATTTCAGTCTCCGACTTTAATACATTTAAATTGAAAAATATTTTTAAAAACTTTAAGTAAAATGACAATTATAAACTATACATTAATCTATCAAGAAATCATAATACAATTGTACTGTATTAAGATCACATATATATTTATATTGGTTTAGAGGTCAAGAGCTGAGGTCGGAATGCTATGGACTGTTAATGTTTTCATTATCTTAACGAATTTTGGATGATGTTATACGTGTTTTCGGAATTGTATTTCACTTCATGATACCCTTGTACATTATCTGTATATAAATATACATAAATCAATTTTGTCCTTAGTTTCAATGAGCTTACCAACAATTGTCTAGAAAAATGTCAATAGCCCGAGCAATAAAATGTACCGGTAAACAAGGTGATATTATTAAGGAAACACGTTCAAGAGAAGTTATTTATTTTAAATAAACGATAAGTTTCTTGGTAATGGTTTCATTTCCAATCGTATTTGTCTAAAGCACCAAAATAACATTACTCGGCAAGTGAAACTGTTGTGAAATGAAACCCAAAAATCACCTACTAGCGTGTTATTGCTTCTTGATAATATTACTTTCTGTTTGGTGGATTAGCGTAACACGGTATTTAAATTTGTCATTGTATCAATAATATGCTGAAGTTAGCGTTTTACCGTAATGACTACCGATAATCTCAAAATAAACCTCTTCTACTCGTGTTCTCCTAAGAGCATCACATTATTTACTGGTACATTTTATTGCTCTGTTATTGACATTTCTCGATACGCATATTAGGTAGCATTGTAAAATCATAAAAGGTTGGAAAGATAGTGGTGTAAGTAAATATATATAAATAGCTAATGTAATAGAACATTATGAAGTTTAATGCTATTTTCGATATTCAACTAATATATACCTGAATAGTACATAAGAGGAAAAAGCCAAATACAGTTTTAAACCAAATACAAAACTTTGAAATGTTAAGAATTTGAATACTATTCATTTATTATTATTTTTAATTACTCGTTTTATTTTTATCTTGTAATAACTTTTTTCTGTTGATTTAATCAAACAATATTTATTGTTTTTAATTAATAAGTTATCATTATTAGTATTAATTTGTCTCCAAAAATTTAACCTGTTACAACTATGTTCTGATATTATTATGTTTTCCTGATTCTAAAAGGCTCTAAAAATTGTCCATAAGTCATTACTTTCAGTAATATCATGCTTTCTTATTTTAATTTTTGAATCTCATATCTTAATGATATTATAATATAAACCTACTTAATCATACTTTATTGAGTTCATAATTGTATACCATTATGGAATAATAAATCACTGTTTAAAAATGATTAATATTAGTACAATAAATTTGGGTTAAAAATAGTACTAGAATTTTTCAAAAAATCCTTTTTTTTTAAGTTAAATATTTTAGTTAAACTAATTGAAAGTAATTTTATTTTTATTATGTTGAGCTATTTCATAACAATATGTTTCATTTTTCACGTGAACATTAGACATTAAAATTAAATAACATTAACTGTTATACAATTTTTTTAAAATTTCCTCATTAATTGTATCATAGTGTAAAATAATCTAAGTTTTAGATGTGAATTAGAAATATAATTTTAATGGAAATTTATTTAGTCATTAATCATTTTTTTAATTTTTAAGATAATTAATGATTTATTATTACTTACAGAACAAGCAATTGGAGCAGTACCAATAACTCCAGCACATCCTGAATCAGAGTGAAAAGTATTAGATTTGACCCCATCTTTGAAACATTCTTGTTTTCCCAAAATTGGTAACCCTACTTTTCGTGGTCTACATGTTTTATCGTCATGTTCAGGGTCTTTTTCCGACCATCCTATCAAAGTTCCAACCTGTCCTAAGTAATCAGAACCTGTAAAGCAAATTGACACAAATTCCATTGAAAATTAAATTCAAGTCTGCAAATAGGAAACTATTTTCAAACGTTAAAAACTATTAAATAATAATATAATAATAATAAAAATGTTCCAAGAATTAATTTATCACTATGGAGTTATAAACTGTGAATTATTATTGCAAATCTAATATTTTAAGATTTTGATTGAGTGCAAATTCTAAAGTCTTTTTACACATGTAATCTTTTTACACAACAATAATTATTTTTTCATAAATACCTGGGTTTGGCAGACATATAGGTGAAATGCGTTTTTCAAATTTAATTGGTCTACTAAGACGCAGAAGTGCTAGATCTCTAGCACTAGAATCATAATCAAACGAATTATGTTGTATTATTGCATCTATGCTGTTATTCGTCGATGAAATATCGTGATGACATCGGTTGTGCTGTCCTAATGCAATTTTAATTTGAGTAATACTCAAACTGGAATTATTAATAAATACATAGTTATTTAATTTTTCACCAAAATTTCATCCAGCAAATTATTTAGCTGATTTGAGTAGAGTAAATCATAATAAAATATTTTTTACCATCCATTAATTGTTTTCTTTATTTTTTTTGTCGATTGTTTATATTTTTCAGAATAGTATGGCATAAAATTGGAAATTAAAAATAATCCTATCTTTTAACATAATTTATTATTTTTACTTAATTTAAAAATGTTGTTTTAGAAATATTCATATTATATGAGCATTATATTAACATTATGGTGTGAATACATTATATTTATTCAAAGTAATTAGTAAACTAAATTGTAATTTTATTTTTTTAATAATGTAATTTTATTACAATTTTTTTTTGTAATTTAATTATAATATCTATATGATAATTGATTTTTCAGAATGTATGGCAATTTTTTAAAAAAATAATGTACATGACTATTACTTAGTTAGTGGTGTAGCTGCGGTTAAAACATATCTGTCATTAATCAAAACTCCATTAAACATCCGTTTAGATTTAACGTATATAATAGCAAGCCATGGATACTCATGAGAATCTGCAAACTCGCCAACTAAAAATCTGCCACCACGGTTAGCTCGACCGCAAGCTAGAATGAAGTTAAATTTATAATTAGTTCAAACTTTTTTGAACAATAAGATATTTTTTTGAATATTATTCTTGACTGTAATAGTGTTTGAAACTTTGCATACTTTTGAACTTTTAGAACTTAAAAAAACTTTTAGATTAAGTAATCAGTACTTACTTTTACATATTCAAGGTTATTTGTATGTCGTTTGAGGTTGTTAGAAAAAAAAATTTTACAAATTTCAACAATTATAATTTTTTTAAAACCTCATATTTTTTTCATTGAAATTTAAAAAATAATAAAATTGAGACAAAATAAAAAAATAAAAAATTGAGACAAAACATATAATATTAACATTTTCAATTTATTTTTAGAGGTGTAACAATTGTTTGATGGAAATGCTGAAAACTAAATGCAATTTAAAAGTATTATTCATAGCAATATAGCTATAATCTTTATCGTTGCAATTCCGAAGCTGTGTAGATTGATGCATCTATCGAATAAAGTTACTTTAGGATTATAACTAATTAATCTTATTCAAAAGACTACGAATTTAGCATTAACGTTAATGTCCTGTTAATGAATGTTGGAAAAATAATTGAACCAAGTTTATTATCCGCACATTATGAGTGAAACTTTTATCTTTCAGTTATCCATAACAAATACTCACTGCAGATACCGCAAGGTCTCAATCTTCCCACTACTAAATCTATAATTCCTCTCGTTTGTTTCGAGGAATTAACATCGCCCTGCAAAACAATTAAACTTGAATGATTCTTAACGTTTGAATGTCTGCTTATGAAATTTCAACGAAAGCAAGTATTATGGAATTATTCTACTTAAAAAGCTAATACTCATTTTAATACGAATGGAAATATTAAATGCGAAATCTCTCTATGGTATAAAGAAATAATGAACCGTACACAAAGGAATGTATGTATGTTAAAACAACTGAATAGAGCTTGTCAAATTAGTTTTGTTGATTCTATAAAATAATTCAGTCTAATGGTACTTGACAAAAGATGACTTATGATAGCTTTTATGTTGAATGCCACCAAATATTATAATAATAGAAAATAAAATTCACTCAGAAACAAGTAAGGCTTTAATAACTGTCAATT
>JABFQB010000324.1:0-11081 GCA_022817105.1 Pseudanteris insignis
CAAATATTTCAATTGATTTTATTTTATATCTAAGTAAATATAATTTTAATTTAAGTAATTACATGATTTTGATAATTTAAAACTATTTTAATCTTAAAATAAAACTATTTATTCTTGCCCTTATTTTGAAATGTAAATCGTTTCAAACCAAAACTATTAACTTTGGTTTAAAACGGCTGTTTTAAGTGTGTATGTTGAATTTAATTATTCACTTTTGGTCATACTGATCGTTAAAATGTTTCAAATTTCTTATTTCTTTTTTTCTATTAACAAGTTCTAATTGTTTTTTTACAATCATACAATTCGATAAACTTGGATTAACAACTGATCTATAATACGAGCGTAAGTTAATCGACGTTTCAAAGCATATTGTAGATTCCGGATAGGAGCGCGAACTAAGTACAGCGTTCCCAGCAGACCACTCAGATGATTGGAATGAAATTGGGCAAGCAAATCAAATGTCTGATGAAAGATGTGTTCAGAGCGAAAGGTGAACGTTGCAGATAACGTTGTCTGTTATCATAGCACAACAATTGTAACTTACGATAAGCTGATTGTACGCCGAGCTCAAACTCATCAATTACGTTAAACAACAAGAGGTTAAGCCTGTATATTTTTAAATGAATTTGTACTATTGAATAGCTATCAAACTTAGTATCATAACTAGTTTATATCGTATATTGATATCTAAAGAGGATCGTGTTTATTATAGAATCGAGTTCAGATTGTAATTTTTTTTTGTTATAAAAGATCAACCGTTTGAAAATCTGTTATTTAGCCCATAAATGCTCTATCTCTATTAAAACAAAATTTTCTACGATATCTTAATTTAAATAAAAATATCTTTGGAGTGTTGTTTCAAGATCTTTTGAATCAATTTTAAACTATAGAATGTGCATATTCTTAATTTTTCTCTGAGTAAACGTTTGACAGTTGCGCGAGAAAATTGACTGTTTAAATAATTTTCAAAATTATGCTATGCATTGACTCAATACAAATCATTGCATTAAAAAAACTGATAAAACTTTTTTGTCAATGCATATACTTTTTGGAAAATTATCGAAAAGAAAATTGCATTCGCGTAATGCAAATCATTTCGATTCAAGAAATCTTTCTTGACAGTTTATTTTTTAGATTTTTTTTTTCATTTAAATTGACGAAACGCCCTGTGTTTGAAAATCAGTAATCATCAAAGAGGTGCTTTTTATTTTGTTTAGCGTATATATTCACTATATATAATATAGTATAATGATTAATTTGAATTATTTATAAATCACTACATTTTTGCTGAAACAATAATTTTGTTTTTCACGTCAAATTATTATATCATTTTGAAAAAAAAGAACATGAAATATACGTATGATATTGAATTGCTATTTGTTACGCTTATTGAGTATCATTCTCTTTTGACTCTGAGCCAAGTTATTCGAAGTTTTATATAATACTTCGAACAAATGATTTAAGCGTGCAAGAGCACCAACAAGGAAACTGTTTATAAAGAAAAGTTATCCAAACTTACGCCTTCACGTCGTCTCCTGAGTGATGAAGATCGAAATCTTGAAAGATCACTTGAATCCTCTCCTTGCCCCGACCCTCGAAATCATATCTACAGTGCGTTCGCTGCGGGTAATTTCCTGGGTACCCAGGTGACATTACAATACCACTTTTTGTCGTATCGCTATTGAACGCCATGTCACAAGACGACGCTGTAACAAAATCCAGAGAAAAAAATTCATGTTAGACGTATCGTAACAGCGAGAGAGAGTTTATTTTACAGATTTTTTTTTCCTCTAACGTAATTGCCTTTGTTAAAACATTTTTTTTTATTATTATTTTCGATTCTTTATAAAATATATTACATAAATAAAAATGTCAATCCGTAGAAGTCTTACGAAATGTAATAACAAAAATAAAATGTCACGTGATCGAATGCAATTTTCCTGAGTATACTTATTTGATTAAATCAACGCAATGTTCGAAATACGAAGAATTCGCATGAAACATTTATTGATGTATCGTTGAAAAAGTATCACAAGACGCAATTGCACTATGTGTTTTTTTTGAAGTTATTTCAGCCCACACGAAGCCACGGCGTCAAATATTTATCGACACCGGTCGTTCCAAAGCGTGAAACACGGGCTCGCGGTTAGGTGCGATCTCGGCCAATAAATAAGAAGGGATGTACGAAGGCTGTCGCATTATATTGCTGGTCGACTCAATAAAGCCCGATTTGTTGATTTTAAAAGCACGAACGGCTAAGTCAACGATTTTCGGTTGCCGCGATTTGCCGTGGCGGCGTCATAAATTAAGAATCTGGGACAGGGATGTGACAAGGATTTAACGCGAAAAATGGCGCTGGAGACGCGGCAGCGCGCAGACACAGCCGAGCCGAAAGTTATGAATATTGCATGAGCGTTTGGACAGGCGCGGCGTGTTGCCGTGTCTTCTTATTTCGAATTTCACGACGTCATCGAGCATATTGGTTGTGTTGTTTGTACGCTTTCTATCAGTGCCCAACCAACTTCACCGTCACCCGTTGCCATTCATTCTCAACGTACGCGCCGCTGTTTTATTACTTTGTTTGTCTTTGCCCCTTTTTTTAAGTTAACAAAACGTGGCGATCCATTCGCCTGCGCGCACAAGCGCGAATGCCCCGTGTAAAACGCCGCGTTGTACTGTGCAATATTTATGGCTCGCGTTGCAGTTATTTTGCCGGTATCCGCGAATAAAGTTTAAGAGTGATTTGTTGGCTATTTATTCGTAATGCTTTTTGTTGTCACGTACACGCGTCGCAAAATTATTACTGTCAATAACTAATTTGCATCAATATTATTCCGTTATTATTTTACGATTACCGTTGTTCGATTAATTGATCGCGTGCTTCGCATATCTACGCCGTTGGCACTGTCATCAAACACCGTGACTTATCGAGCGCGCGGATCTAACCGATGGCCCTTGTTAAGGGCGCGATGAGCTTTTGCATTTTCCATTTAAGATTCGTATCTGGTTTCGATGCCTTTGTTCGGTATAAATCATGCGTGTGTATCGAAACGAGTGTACGAGTGAAAAAGAGGAAAATAACTCGGTGCTTATGATGTTGTTAACAATCGAAACTTGTTTGGGAAAATATTGACTGAATTTAGCCAGATGGCGTTAAGGGGGTATGTAATTGATGAATTATTTATAAGATAAGCTAGGCAGACTAATCAATTGTAAATAATCACCATTGACAAAGTATAATTTTATATGATCACTCGCGCATTTGATCACTCTTAGTAAATTATTAACAATGTCAAAAGAAAATTTCATTTTATCACTACTAGAAAATATTAACCACTAGAAAATGATCACCACTTTCATAAGATAAGCCAGCTATTTATATCACCACTACCGAATGATTACCATTGTCATAAGATAACTCGGTCAATTGACCAGTCGTGCATTTGATCACCATTAGAATATATTCACCACTAGCTAATGATCATCGCTGCCATAAGATAACTTAGCTATTCGATCACCACCAACGTATAATTACCATGTTGTAATATAACTCGGTTAGTTGGCCACCCTTAAATTTTATTACCACTGAAAAATGATCACCACTGTTATAAGATATCTCAGCCATTTGATCACCACTAGAAAATATTACCCAAAAGAAAATGATTACCACTGTTATAAAATAATTCAGCTATCTGATCACCACTAGCAAATGATTGCCAATGTCGTATCCTCACGCATTTGATCACCACTAGCAAACATTCACTACTAGCAATTAATTACTATTATCATAAGGTCACTCGACCAGTAAATCACTGACCTATTCGATCACCACTACAAAATTTTCATCATCTTCATAAGATAACTATACTTTTTGAACGCCTAGGCATTTGATCACCACGCTCAAATGATTATTGAATCGAAACATACCAACTGTTGTACAATGCACGCTATATTACATTTTTATTTAATAGATGACAACCTTGTATCTAAGTTGTATGAGCAATTTTATAAATTTGTTGTACGAGTGGTTTGTTATTAAATTTGTTTTTGTGCTTTTTGTTATAGAGTTGAATTGTAAATTTTTGTATGTAAATGATTAATCGCCAATGTCTTACAGGTTCTAACAGATAATGGATATAGCCAACTCCTAATATGTAAAGCGATTGTCAAAATATGACCAATGCGTTAGTAATCAAATAACTAAGTTATCTTATGATAGTGTTGATAATTAAAAAATTTTTTAATCGAAAAGCTATTTGAATTAATTGCAATTAGCTTAGGTCCATTTAGGGCTACGGTAGGCCCAGCGCTGGTACTATTTTAATGAACACAGTAATCGTGTTGGTTAACCAGGCTTTTATAGTCAGTGCTTTTCGCATGGTAAAATAACAGACGAAAATTCAGGGAAACATTAAGCAACAATTTCATCATAAATATTATCACAGTAAATATTTTCTAACAATTTCGGCTCAATATAAAGAAAATTAGCTTACAGTAAATATTTGGTAATGGGATAATGTTTAAATTACATAAATTATGAAAATTGGCTCGGGACGAAATTGTTATGTAATATATTTGATTGTATGAATACGTTGTTAGACTCGGACAATCAATTTATTACTTAATTTGTGAGTTATCAACTGTATTATCAATAAATTCCCCGTCATACAATATTGGGCTTTAATTATAATGTTTATCGATAATTATCATTGTGAAATTTGTGTTATTAAAATATGATTAATTAATTAGATAAATATTTTAGGTAGAATAGAGATATCATAAAGATTGATAAAAATAACATTTTGCATATAATTTTTAACAAATTTTACGTGCGATATTAATTTACGGAATCTGAAATATGTAGTTCACGTTTTCATGCCAAATGACCTTGGAAAAACAATACGAGATTTTATTGTAAAAAAATATCAAATAATTAAATTTGAATATAAAATATTATAACAAATATTTACTACATACTTTTTATAAATAATAAATAATTGTTTTCATTAAATGCGCTGTTTTTTAATTATATGTTTAACGTTGAAAATTATATGTCTGTTATTTGAAATTAAATTTCATGATATTTTATACTAAGACACACACGAATACTCGCGAAATTGAATTGCCATGAAACATAATGAATTTTGATAGGATTTTTGCTTTAGTGCATGTTTCTTTCACCCCATTTAATTCCATGGTAATTTACTACTTCCCATAAATTTGTCGATTTGTGTTTGGCGTAAAGAGAGTTCCGAGTGAACGGCAATTTCATTTCGCACAAATGTAGTACATTAAAGGATAAAAATGCGTTATAATTTAATTATGTAAGAACGTAAATATATTCATAATGATTATATTATATTAACTATCCTTGTACGTTATCTATTTCTTTGGTTTCAAAATTTTTAAAATTAGAAAGTCACTGAATATAATGACCACACTCGAATTGCCAATATTCATCAAATACTTCACATGATGATTCTTTAACAAATTGAATATTTAATTAAACTAACATTTTCCACGTTTTCTAAATGACAATTAGAAGAAAATTAGGAAAATTGTTATTATTTTACTATTATTAATTATATATTAAATTTATATGTATAGTATATTAAATCATTTGTTGTAATCGCCTGTAAACCAGGTACTTTTTTTCTATAAAAATTTATCTCTTTTGATATAATATTTTAAATAAAATGATAAATTTTTAATTAAAAAAAAGGGTAAGATCAAAGCTTTCGAATCAAATTTTAGAATAAATTTGTAATAATTTTAATTAAATAAAAAACATATATATATATGTATTAAATTCAACGTATATTTATAAAATCAACGATATTTTTGAAATTGGCTCGACGTTAGTAACTAGATTTACCCTAATATTAGTAAAATGTATCGTAAAAATTGTTCCAACAATGGGCCAACATTTATTTTTCTTATAAGAATTTTGGCAAACGAATTATCAAACTTCAGTAAATGATTTTGAATAAAATTCATTGAATTGAATCCACAAAATTAAATATAGTCAAAAAACATATTCCCAGTGTGTGTACAGTTATTAGTTTTCATTGTAAAAATAAATTATCGGAAACGTCAATTTATTTCATGAGAAAATACTCCTAATGGACAAAAACGGCGACCATTTCAGCAGTATTTGTCACAACGAATGTCGACATATTAAAGCTGAAACGAAAAAAAGAAAATAAAAGACCTAGTTTCGAAGTATGATTTTTATTTCCAACCTGGCGCGGTTATTCTCGATCACAATAATCAGTAATTTTTGAAGATAAAATGAGATTCCGGTGAACGAATGACGGCAAATCGATTTAGCTTGGTGTTTTCGTTCAAAAATGCTCCTTCGCGAAGATCCATTATAAATTGCACCAGGCTAACGAGCAAAGTTGATTATTTTCGGATAATCAAAAGAAGCGCGACGAATCCGTAATATTTGCCCCGGCGTCCCGGATCGACCGTAACTTATTATACGCCATATAACTTCGGCCCTCGGCCTTACGTGCGAACCACTAAATGGCACTCAATGCGATGATAAACGAGCCTATTCGACGAAGTAAATCACCTAGCCACTCGGCTCCGTAATCTCGAAACCACGTGCAAATTACCGCACGCGTTATTTGATCGTGCGTTAACATTCGAAACTCGTTCGACGTTATTTTATGAGTCATTTTTAAGTCCGTAGAATGAGGCTGACAAATCGCTTGAAAATATTCTCAACTCCTTTGAAATACATTTTGGATGTTGAATTTTACATTACAAGTAGTTATGATTAAAAAATAGTTTTTGAGCTTTTGGAAAAGGAGTTGACTTATAATTGATGCAATCCAATAAGGTGAACACAAAACTATAAATGAGAAAGGAATTTTTTTTGCCAAATTTGCAAAACATTCGTCACATATATGGTCTCACGAATAATCATATAAGTGGTCAAACACACGGCCTCATAAATGGTCACAAATTTCGTCACACAATTGGTTACATGTATAGTCACATATAAAGTTACATACATGATTATATAAATGGTTACATATTTGGTCTCATATACGATTGCATAAATGATCACATACAAGATTATATAAATGGTCACACATTTGGTCACATACCTATGTATGTGATGAGACCATTCTCATATATGATCACATATATGATTACATGAATGATTACAAACGTGGTCACACACATGGTCTCTCGAATGGCCACATAAGTGGTCACAAATTTGGTCACAATATTGGTCTTGTATATGGCCACATATACGGTTACATATACGGTCACATATATGGTTACATATTTGGTCACATATACGATTGCATAAATGATCACATACATGATTACATAAATGTTCACACATTTGGTCACATACATGGTCTCATATATGGTCACATACATGGTCTCATATATGGTCACATATACGGTTACATATAAAGTTACATATACGATTACATATATGACCACATATTTGGTGTTATATATGTAATATATATTATAACATATGATTATGATTATATAAACGAGGTCTCATAAAGAAACTCATTAGTTTGAGTTTCTTAAATAATATTATCAATAAATAATAAAAATCGTATAAAAACTCCGAGTATACTCCGAGTTATACTTATAGTCGACTTTATTAATAATGATGACATTTTGCGATAGTGTCAACGTTATATCATGCCGAAAAATGATAAATAAATGAAGAAGCAGTTGTTGAATCCAGTAAATCATCATATCGTAAAATGACTTTATATTTGTCCGGTATAATTCAGCGCATTAATAATTCAAGTATCAACATTTGGCTCACCGATTTGCTTAGTTTATTGATGACAAGCAATCGTGTTAGTGTTGTATAAATTTTGTGAATATCGCAGACGTACCATCTACTAATGAATATACTCAGTGCACTGTGTATAGGCTGACATAAAATTATACCTGTGTTATGTAAATGTTTTCCGGGTTCGAAAAAAAATTCACACAACGATTCATAAATTGATTGATCCGAAATTATTAATTGGTAATTAATTATTGATTTAATTTAAATTTTCAGATAAATTATTAGTATATCAATTTTAGTATTGATTGCAATGAATTTATTTAATTTTGATAAATGATATAAAATAATAATAAAAGTTCTTATGGTCTTCTGAAGAGAAGAAACAATTATTAACAAAAATTATTCAATTAATAAATTCGAAATTTCATAAAATCCCACAAAATTATGCATTCAAATTTTACTATTTTCATATATGAAAATAAGTTTTTTATAATAATAATGATAGCATAATTGCATTGCACCATAACAATAATCAACGAAACGTAAGATTAAAATAGATTTTCGTACGCAATTTACTTATTTCGTAATATCTTTACAATTAACAATGTTACCAAAATTGCTTTCACAGCCGTACGATTTCTGTTAATATTTTACTTATTCTATTAACAATTTAGTTGAACGTTTCTCCCGACAAAGTTACATACAGTGTTGTTTCAGTAGATTGTTATTCTGTTCTGTTAGTTTCACGAGTAGCTACTCAGTCGTCGCTACTCGTGATAATTAATTTGGAGCTCTTCGTGCACGAGAAGATCTTTTACTGTCAATAATGCGTACTCTGTAATTTCGAGCTTCTTACACTGCGGAATTTTTGTTTTTATATGCTTGACAGTTCACGGCCTCAGGTGTCATTCATGCGTTTCGTAATTATTCGCGTAATTCTTGCTTTGGAACGAAGTTTCGTTTCAGTCATCGTGCTGAATTTTCATACCGCATAATAAGAACGAAAAAAGAAAACTAAAAATTGAAAATTTTCTTTATTCTGATGTAAATTTTTGCAATTTTGTCGTTGCTAGATTATTTACCTACTTTTTATCATTTTTTGATTTTGACGTAAGAGAAACATACTTATTATTTAGTTACTTAGGTATTTGTTACACTACGAAAAAGCCATGTTAGTCACTATGACTATAACCTATATAGTAAAAAATATCATAGTTCTTATAACAAGACTGAGAAAAGAGAGAAAAAAAGTTTTGTTAACGTAACCAGAATTGATTAGTTATCCTAACTATAGTACAATTTACAATATAAATTTTGTTATCTGTATCAAACTTATTGTTGTCATAACAAAAATATCGTACGGTAAACAATAAAAATATTGTTATCAGAACAAAATAAATATCGTCAAGTTCACTTTTGTTACTGTAACCAAATTTTTCTCTCGGTGTATATAATCGTAATTAGTCTTAAGTTTTAAATGCATTGACAATCAACTTAAGTGTTTAATTAAGTCAAGGTATACTTTAGTTTAGACTTTACATTGTATTTTTGCAACAACTAATTAAAAGATTGCAATGTTAACAACTTCAGGGTTTTGAAGGTCATATTTGTAAACTTATGTGATTTTGGAATGTACATACTAAGAATATTAACGACATAATTTAATAATTTTTTCATTTTTAAAATTATATTTCCTACGTTGCTAAGGAATTTGTTAATTTTTTCAATACTGTTTTCTCAGTCAAAGGTGAGTGAAATAATATAATTGTACACTGTAAACAATATTTTCATTTATATAAGAAGACAATCTTCTAAAAGCATTTATTCTTACATTCATCAGAATTCCACTGAATTTTAGAATAATCAATTTAAGCAAACGAAGACTATATTTTTATTTTAAATACAATTTATACTTATGTTGCACTGAATTCCACTTATCTTTATCAGATTATACTATTATTAAGTAGATTTTTATTCTTACAATATATACATCGAATTAGTTTTTATAGTGTACGTATTAATTTTGTTTAAATATATATTACTTTATTTGTAATTTAATATTTTAAAAAACTTTAAATAGATAATGCAATCATTACAATAATAATGTATAATATAGACCATTATAAAAGATTTTACTAATAACTGTTTTTGTAATTTGATTTAATCTAACCTAAAAATTCAGCAATGCGTAAAGTATCAATACTATGAATGTTTAAAAAATGAATTCTAATTTAGAGTTATCGGAGCCTTACTTTTTTCTGAGTGTAAGTAGAAATTATACTGATCATAGGTAGAATCTATTTACGTTAAGTAGACTGTTTTACAGTCCTTCTTTCCAACCAACTAAACTCTTAAAACACAAACACAAACATTTAGCGAAATTCGAAAATCGATTCGCAGATCACGAGTTACAGAATTGTGTGTTTTTAATAGCAGCGTTGAAAGTAAAAAGAATTAGAGGTCACGTGATCGTAGTTGGCCACGTGAGCGTGGCCAAATGTTGACGATAAGCTCGGTGGTCGCGCGCGTTCCAAGTGCATTTCGTTTGCGATGAAAACGCATTTTTTTCGAGCGCAGCAAATTGTTAAGGGCATAATTTACGCGAAGCTGGACGATAAGTCGGGGCAAAGTCGCGGCGCGGCGCGGCGCCTTTGAGGGAATTAGTCTTATTGGGCACAAAATTGGAACAGAGGCCTCCTGACTTCCCGTAGTCCGGCCATAAGGCCCCCGTTAGAGGCCTGTCTGTAACATAACGAGATGAATTATGTTAATGCCGCAGACATGCGAATTTTTTCACCAAACCTTGGCCCTCACACGTCGCCGTTCCTCTTTCATTCCACTATTTTCTAGTTTTATTGCTCCTTTTAATTATTTCGCCAGGCTTCTCCTTTTTCTTCGGACCTACTCTCCCCACCCCCTCGACCACTTCTTCCTTCTCCTTCTACTCATTCTTCGTCTCACTCTCTCTCACTTTATATCCGTATCTGTCTCTCTCTGTTTTTCGCTCTCCTACGTTAGTCAAAGCGACAAAAAGACACGCCTATTGCAGCTCGAAGTCAAAAAAAAAAAAATGAAAAAAAAAAAAAAAATTAAAATTAAAAAAATATTAAAAAGAAAAAAATTTGGAAAACAATAGGGGAGAAGAAAAAAATATATTAAGGTGAAAAAAGAGAGAGGAAGAGAGAGGGAGGGTGGAAAAAAAAGAAAGGGAGGAGAGATAGCGGAGGAATGATAAACAGACGGAAACAGCAGAGGTGAGTGAAATAGGAGAAAAGAAATGAGCTACGAAAACAAAAGTGGT
>JABFQB010000325.1:0-11079 GCA_022817105.1 Pseudanteris insignis
GGTTATACTAAAAATTATGACAAGATAGAAAAAAAGAGTTGAAAAATAAAGCAACTTCAAAAGTATGAAAATCTATAATTTTTACATACATTGCCCCTACACGCCTTTGCGTGTACTTGTTGCCATTTATCATTATCCTCCACATCCATAGAAACTTGGTGATCAAGGAGAAATTCGACCACCTTGATGAATCCATTAGCGGCTGCAATGTGAAGCGATAAAATAAAATTAATCATGTATGAATAAAACTTTTATTAATTTTTCTTATTGTATACTCTACAAAACGTACGATCAAATAAATTGAATGCTGCTCAATGAAAATAAAAAGCCATAGGTTTAAAATACTTGTTCACAACTTTTTTTTCTAATTTAAATAAAGTAACCAATTTATAAAGAACCATTACTAGAGCATCTTAATCAAAAGTGATGAATTTAATGATATTTTTAATTGTAAAATAATAATTTGTTTGCCAGAAATATCATGAAATTTTATTATAACTTATTAACACAGTATCAAATAGTAATAATTAACTAAAAATTTATATACAGTAAATATAATACTATTCATTAGCAAATCTTTATATTTTATAATTTCCCACATTAATAATATAAAAAAAAAAGCAGAAAAAAATTATTAGAACAAACTAGTTACATACTGGAGTAGCTCCGTGGTGATCATGGTATTCTAGATCACCTCCTATGGATGACAAACAACGCAAATCGTGCAACATTTGAACTTCGGTGGAAGCTCGCGTTTCATCTATTAATTCCTGAGTTACACCACGTCGTGCCATTTCACCTGAAAATATTTAAATTCAAAAAATTAAACTTCCGAATTTTGTTTATTTATTAATTTCTATATTTAAATAAATAATTTTTTGATACTTATTTGATATTTTTTTTATATTAAAAAATCACAATTAAAGTTTAAAAGTTAGTACCTTCAATGCAGTCTAATGTTTTTTCATCTTCGCAAATATCATATGGCATGTTGCCATCTGCATGACCAGCCAATTAATTTGCGCCCTTAGTTATCAAATATCGAACTAAATGCAAATGCCCGCATGTAGCCGCAGCATGTAATGGTGTCCATTTTTCACTATCTTCTGCATTTACATTTGCTCAAAATTCGACAAGAAGTTTCATCATCTCTTAATTGTCATCTATACAGCATTGGTGCAATGCCGTTAGGCCATCTTCATTTGTCGAATCAGGGTTCACTCCTTTTCTTAATAATCGTCGTACTGAATCATACAGTAAAACTTAATAAATATTCAATCAACAAAAAAAACTGTTTACTTATATTTAAATAAGCAAATTTATTATGGCAATGATTATAATCATTAAAAATTGAAAAAATCATTACACTAAGAAAGTAATAAAGAACATTAATTATTTAGAATATGTTGTAAAATGACTAAATAGAATGATTAAATAAGGTTATATAAATATTAAAAGCAATTCATTAATATTAAGTTTAAAAAAAAAAATTAAAAAAAATTATATGTAATGTTCTTTCAAATAGTTACAAAGCAATAAGTTTTTAGCAATAGACTCAAGCCTAAGCCTAAAGAAATACGCAGTATTGCATTTATCAGAGTTTATGAATTGATATAATCAATATATTTTGTACTGATAAGAGCTCAACCTTCGTCGATGTCGTTTCTAGCAGCTGCTTCGAGAAGCATGACACTATCGCTGAAGTATATATGACGTTTGTTGCTAGAGTGTCTAATCTGATGACGTAGCCATTCTTTTTCTCGTTGCCGCCAAACTTTGAGTTGTTGGAGCCGTCGATGTCTTGCCAGATGAAGCCGCTCATGAGTCGTCAGACGCTCAATATGTACCATTTCAGACACCAAATCTGAGTGCTCCATTGTTATATGTTTATAATTTTTGCAACTGTACTTGCCTAGAAAAAAAACCAACCATTATTAAACATATTCTTATTGTACCACTATGTCAATTTATTGGAAACACTTGAATCGTATTAGTAACGCAAAAATCAGATATTTTTGTCTACAATTGTTTGCATAAAAGTTGGAAATATCTAAAATTCACCTTTATTATTACACATCCAGGATGACATGTTTGTATGAATCAAAATTTTTTGATATAAACTCATCAGCATGCTTGAAATTAAAGAGCAATAAATATTACCAAAAAATAATTCTTGGTTAGTCAAACAATGCAGTTATAAGATAAAATCGAAATCTTTGGCAAAGAATTACATTACCGAAGAGTAAGGGAAGTATATTACGACACACAGCCACGTAGCGAACTTATCGCTTTAGTAAGTCATTAGACAATATTTGAACAAATGTTCCGCAACTTTTTACAAAAGTGCACCATTACTGAACCTTATCTCTTGAGCATAAAAGTTACTATTATAATTCAAATTTTGAATTCATAATAACCATCGAATAAATTGTTTTAAATTTTTAAATTATGACTTAGTAATGTTAATTTTTTAATTTATTCGTTTCTTTAGATGTGTGAGATAGCATCAAAATAAGGTAAATGGTAAATCTTCTATATTTTTTTTAATAAATCTTTTGTTTTACTTATAGCATTACTGTATTGAAAATTATGACTAGTATAAATTTCATTTCACAAAAGAATTTAAAAAATGATAATAATTTATATTTTATTTATGTTTTATTACACAGTTTTTAGATGCAATTATTCCACCTCATAATAATTTAATCACATCAAGAAGGGCTGATAGTTTGAAAGCATTTTTTAAAAGATTTCTATCAAAGATGCTTTTGATATTAAATTCAGCAGGTCATAGTAGACAAGGTACATTGAAAAAATGTTGAGAAATGGTAATTTAATAATTGTAATTGAAATATGTAATAATTGTAAATATACATATTACATATGCATATAAACATACCTTATTGAATAATATATCTGATTACATCTACTCTTATTGACAAGTAATGATGAGAAATGACATGATTGTTTCATTATCTGCTAAGGTAAACCTGTAACTGTAAGGTAGGTTAAAGTCAGCAGGACCATTATAAGACTAATTTAATTAATTTGGATGATGTAGATAAGTCTGTCATGCAATATTAACATTTTCTGCATAATTAAATTAACTGAGCAGTAGAATAAAAAATATTCAAAGAATAAAATAAATGATTCTGGATAATTAATTTATGAACCCTAAACCAATTTTTGTTTTTTATGAATACATTAGTTGTGGTTGATTAAAGTACAACTAATATTATACCATTTTCATACAAATTTATGACTTAGGAATATCTTTTACATATAGTACAACTTCTTTGCTTTAGCAATTTTTTTGTTGGAAAATATTTTTTACTGCTGTACAATGAAAATTTTATGTATTAGTGCATACAATCACTCTATAGTGTTAGCAAGATTGAGCAAATACAAACTGTTTTCATCAATATCTTATCATTGAAAATGATTTTTAGTTAATTTGTTGATTAATTTCAGTGAGAGTGCAGGAATGTGGAGTAATATCAAAGTATCGCTATATTGTAAGTTTTATTAATTATTTATTGTAGTCAAAATATGTGCAAACAAAGCAAAATTAATTAAAATTAACTGATTCGTGATTCAAATATTTATCTAACATATTTTACATTTACAAATGCTTTTAGATTAATATTTTAAAATTTATCTGAAAATTATTGTTTTTGAATGTTTATGAAGATTTTTTGTAATACATGATATTATATACAATTTTATACTCTTACTAACTTTTCTACAGCATTATATAACTTAACATCCAGTATATGTTATTTAAATTTTTAAAACTTTGAATATTGCTATTTAACCAATTATAATTTATCTTAACAATAATGTATAATTGTAAGATAAGATTTAACAAATAATAATTTATACAATAATAAGTGTAAAGATTTTAATAAGCAAATGTAAAAACAACAATGATTATGATAACTTTGATGCAAAAGATTTTTTTGCATTATGAAAATATAAAAATTTACAATTCGATGGATTTTTCATGTTAAAAACAATTACATTGAGTGTTCAATAGGTTACTTTAGTTTTAAGAAACGTCCCGAAGAAGAAAATAATGATTAGTATTTTTGTTCGATTCTTCACCCATATAACTTGCATAGTTTCCCATTTAATGTAATTGTTTTCTAACGGCTATCAATGAAGTGAAATGAGGTTCTGTGAAACAATGGTAGAGAGAATGATATTAGCCTGATTTTTTCACTATATAAATGTTGTTTTACGCGTTAGATTAAAGTTAAACGTTTATTTAATAGAATTTAATTACTCACGTCAAGAAGTTTAATTCCGTTGCATGGTACAGGTAACTACCAGGTGTTGACAGCCGCTTCCTTGTCAGCTGAGTTAACGCAACCTGCCGAATGGACCCGAAGCGGCTCGCCGGAGCAACGTCGCGTAAATTATTGACGAATCAATCGTAGATTCAGTTCTTCCATCGAACGACATTCAACAACATGGTACAGCAATTTTCAAACCAAAAAACCATCGCAATTGCAAGCACGGCGTTCGCATTGCGATGCTTCCAAATGTCAACGCACTAGACACAGAACAGACGTCTACCTGTCGACCGCCATTTTTAAACTATCCCAACTATCCTGCCAACCGTGGACAATTCACCGGAATGGCCCGAATCTCACAACGCCATTATTCTTGCATGTATTCTTGCATAGCGTTTCGATTGGGGAATTCCATAACTATAAAATAGACCGAATAGAATCAATCCTCACCTGGATTTAGGAGCAGGATATTTCACTTTTGATTTGAATTATTAATATTAGAAATTTTATTTGATTTACTTGAAATCATCAAGATTATAAATATTTTTTAATATTAATTAAGTTTAAAATTAATGTAATTTAAATAAACTAATGTTTTTAATAATTTCGAAATTTAAACAAAAATTAGATTTGGAATTTATTAACAATAAATATATTAAATTAAACGTACAATATTTAAGAATAATTTATAAAATGACTGTTGTATCAAAATCGTAAAGTTTTGTACATACAATATTATAATGACAATTGAATAATTATTAATAATATTGAAATATTGTAGTCTTCTAACATTATACCAAAATAAATATTTCATTTTTCAAAAGCAAGTCAAAATAAATTTGGAGCTGTAATATATAGTATTAATTCGTTATATTAATATGCAAACATTTTCATGTTAACATAACTATTTCTTTAAAAATACTCTCATAATACGTTTCATTGATTGAAAACATACCAAAATGTGCAATTTTAGAAGCTATATACTCGTATTAAATAAAAAATTTAAATGATATAAAAATATTTGTTTTCTGAATTTATCATTATTCTGATTTTTTCACCGATTTTGTCTGAATGCTAAATTCATTATATGTGTTGCGACATTCTATTTTAAAAATGAATTCATATTTTAAATGTAATCCGGTCTAATGATCTCGATTTCATTGAGTTGACCGTGACGAATTCTTTATCAGTAAGTCCATGAGTCCAAAAACTCTAAAAACACAATACACGACTAAGAGCGCGACTACGTATAGAGGGAGAGAGATAATAATTTAAAATTATATGTATTAGAATGAGACATATGCTAATCCTCTGTTCTTAGTCGTCTATTGAGTTTTGAGTTTTGAGCATTACTGGTGTTACTTGTGCGTTTTTTGGTAGCCCGAGTGAGAAGCTCTTAAGAAGATGTTAAAGCGATAACGTGACGAAGTTAGGGTCTTTTAGAATTAAAATGATTATTATAAATTAATAATTATATTGAGTACGAATCGATTCTTTGGTAACAACAATATATCCGTTTTTACCTTTTTTCAATAAAAGTTGTGCAGTCGTGATTTTACGCCTTCTTTTTTTTCTCACTTCGAAAACATAGCGTAATTTTGAGAAAAAATTACGCATAAAAATATCTGTTCTTTATGTTACATGTTTCGAAAAAAAGTGAAAAAATCGATCAGTACTCTTCGATTTCGATAATTATTACAAAACAAAATTTATTTAACGAATCTGCAAATGTCGGTAAAAACCAGTTCGACATCCTCTTAACGGTCCAAGATAGCGACATGTCAGAGTCAACCACGGTGTAAGAGGAGAGGTGTGTTGTCTTCCTGAAATCAAATTTTCTTATGGCACTGTTACAATATTTATACACATGAAGCGCTGTTGTCTCTTAGAGGGTAAAATGGCGTCGGATTCTGTTGACAGGTTGAACAAGTTAACCTATATCATAGAAAAATCTAAAAATTACTTATTGTTTTTGTATGCACGGGTATCGATAGTAATTTACAGATGGCCCGAACTATCGATAGAGAGTTTTTCCGCGATCCCGCTTTAGCGAATGCCGACTTGATTGAAGGTGGGATTTTGAAAGAAACAATTGCGAATTAACGATATGCACAAAGTGCGAAACTTTTTATTTTAAACAAAGGTGCCTTGAACTGGCGAATACACAGTTGTTGGCCGAAAGGGATTTAACATTGAACTAAAACTTAAAATTAAAACAGACCCAAAACACACCGAAATTACGAGAGATAACGCACACAAAGCCAAATCATAACAAGAAATAGAAATTTTAATACGACGAAAATTACATTTAAAATGATATGGACACAATAGATATAATATTATATAAAAGAACAGATATAGCTGAACATTACCGCCCGCCTTGCGACACTCCACGTCGCAACACATACACAAAATTACAATTAACATTTGATCGACGAAGTCTTAGAAATAACAGGATTCGCATCTAAATATACCGGGAGCAACGCAAGTTTCGCAATCGGACGCTGAAGCACGGATATATAGTGTATAGTGTGCACGATGGATATTAGAGATTACCATTTGCAATCCCCGATACGTTCGGATGAGAGAAAACTGTTCACAGTAACAGACTTAACTTTTGGCAAATCACAAATAGAGATATTGAGAAAAGCAACACCAAAAGGATTCCTTGCAGTATGCACAAACTCTGAGAGGTTGTATGGCAGGATTTTAGGGGGCGTCTATGCTCCAAACATCAAAGATCTGAAATGGGTCCAGGAGCATCTTCCCATGTCTTACGAGGCGGTTAAAATTGTAGCAGAGGCTGCTGTTAGGAGGCTAGGATTTCCTACATTCTGTGTCAATAAGCTCCCAGAGACGTCTTTAAACTTGTTTTCATGTGTCAGCTTCTGGGAAGATGTTAGAAACAATATGCAACTACTTCAAGATCCGTTGAAACTAGAGTTCAGAAAGTTGAGGAGGATAATTGACATTTTCTCAGAAATGTTCGTATCTTCAATGTTTTTATTGGTGATGTATAAAGATACTCCATATGTATTTGACTATCTCCAAGTTACAATGATTGTAGATACACTCTGGGCTCGAGTAAATGTGCTAGTGTACAACGAACTTCTGCCTAAGGATACTGTGGGTAGGTTGGAAGCTCACCTATTGGTGCACTGCTACAGAGTGGTAGATAGGGAGTTCTGGACCAGAGGAAATGATATTTACAATGGTGTGAAGTGCTGGGAGCCTCTATTCAACGGTGTCGTTATAGATCAATATGATATTCTGAAACCCACTATTAATTACTTTGAAAAGATGAAGCAAGATGCTAGGGACGGAGGATATGGATTCATGGCCAACATGGTAGATTATGTTAGAGAACTGGAGTTGGAGGCAAACCAACTATCAGAATTGTTATGCTGTTTCAGGCACTTCGGGCATCCTACAGTTAATGAAGAAGCAGGTTGTGCAAAAGTTCTAAAGATAGTTAGAAATCTCCCAACCGTTAATCCTGAAACAGCTGCAGAGGTCTCAGGAGCGCTGAAGCAACAATTTGTGGCAAGCTTTATCACGTTGAAAAACAGATGGCCTCTAATTATAAACCCTGAAGAGATTAGCAACCCCAGATTAAAGCACATGGTCCAGAATCATGTGCGACATGCCAATCTTTATGGCAATGATATTCCTGCAAAGGACTGGAATGAACTAAGATTTGGGAAAGAGTTGGAATTTGACTACTATGATGATTACACTGAGTTAATTGACGATAAATCCATAGCACCGAAATTGAGTGAATTCAGATGCATTTATTCCAAGGATATATTGGGATACCATCCTGGATCTTTAACGCGTGATCGAAGGCTTCTCAGAGCTTTATTAGAAATGCCAGAGTTAAGCATACGGAAAATAGTTAAGATGATTGAAAAGAAGAACATTCCTATTGATTGGAGGATAATACTTCTTCATGCAAAGGAGAGGGAAAACAAGATAGAAACCCGTCTATTTTGTCTACTACCACTTGAAGTTCGTATGTATTTCAGTGCAACCGAGAAAAATGTCAAAGATAAAGTGTTTCCATATTATCCTCAACAGACGATGACGTTAGATGAGACAGGACTAAATAAGAAACTTCTGGGATTCTCTAGAAATGAAAAGTTAAGCAACTTCATAAAGATAAAAGTTCACATAGATTTTAAATCATGGAATATTCACTAGACCATCTTTTCTACTATCGATGCATTTACCTTCTTGAACTCTTTATTTCATCTTAAAGGTGTCTATACATTCTCACATGAGTTCTTTGAAATGGCACTTGTAGTGCTCAACTCGTTCTACAACCCACCACAGACCATAAGAGGAGAGAAAAATAGACATGGATATCCGAGCGAATGTCAAACGTGTTGGTATAATCATAACGGAGGCTTTGAAGGTATCAGGCAAAAGTGCTGGACTCTCATCACTATTGGAATTCTCCTTTGTGTGGAGAGGAAAACTGGGATAAAATCAATGAAGATTGGACAGGGGGACAACCAGGTTTGTAAGCTATTTATCCCTAAAACAGATATCACAATGTCGAATGATGATTTCATAAAAATCCACCAAAGTTACGTCAATGAGAGAGTTGACACATACATGAAAGCTTTGGATGAAGTAACTAAGGGAATGGGCTTAGTCATTAAAGAGAGCGAATCTCCTATCACATCCAATGTCTTGTCTTACTCTAAACAGCTAATACTAAACGGAGCTTATCTTTCCAATCATACGAAATCAATTAGCAGACTCATACCTGATGTCAATGAGGTTTATCCATCAATTTTCTCAAAAACAGTAGCAATTCAAACACTGAATTTTCTGAATTTTTTTAATCCTGAAAACTAAATTATAAAACAAATAAAAAAATGATTGTATTAATTTATACGAACAAAATTAATCTACTCAAATAAACTTATTAAATGAATATAATATTTTTAATATTTATAATTGTAATAAAAATCTTCAAATAAAAATTCATATTTAACAACATTAGAAACTTACATTTTTGTATCATCGAAATTAATGGAGATTTATACATAAAAATGTTCAGTATATAACAGTCAACTTTTATGATATAGAATAATTATATCATAAATAATATATGATATAATATAAATAATATAACATAAATAAGATATAATACGATATTGAACTTCATTTATTGGCTGATGAATTGTTCCGTAAGCAGTTTAACACTGATCGGTATGTATTTCCGTGTGCTAATTTTCATAATTAAAATTAAACTAAATATGTGAATCTTCGTCTCTTAGTGAAACTTGCAATACTGTTAATTAATTTAATTTAATTATTAAATTAATTAGTTATACTTAATTTTGGCTAGTGAAATAAATATTCATCTCCAAAATAATTGAATATTTTTTGCAAACGAATTTTAAAATATTATCAAGTAATAAATAGTCAATGATTATTTATTAAATTAAACCTTAATTTAGTCAGTATTGTGATTACACTGAAAAAAAAATTGATCTGCGGCCAAGTATAGAAATTTTCTTGACTATTCTATAAATAAAATTTGTGTTATTAATAATTGCGCCATCTGCAGAAAATGATCAAAATCATTTTTTGATACCAAAAAATATGGTAAATAAATTTTACCATACTTTATGATAAATTGTTTGATATTTCTAATAATTGTTTACATGCAACTCAAAAATGTATCAAAATAATTTCATCTTATCGGTCAGCTATACTATAAAGTATGGTAATTTTTATATACAACTTTTTTTCAGTGTATATGCATATATTAATTTGTAATAAATTTATCAAAACTTATAAATACTTATTTTATTTTTATACTTATTATTATACCTTCAAAACTTAGTATTATATAATAATAATATTAATAATAATACAAAGTATTGTATTTTAAAATTTAATTTACTTTATTTTGCAAGTAAAATTATCGATAATGAATTGACTTACTTTTTTTTTTATTATATGTATGCTTATTTTTATAAATTGAAAATATTTGTTCTTAGTCGAGAACAAAGTCGAATTTATTATATTATGATATAAAATTTGGTGTATTTGACAAAATTATATTGTTGTTACTTGCCCAACAAAAATACTTTGTCACATCAACAATAAGATTTTCTTGTGAATATTTTTTTAAAATTAAGCATTGAAATTTCTTCAAATTTAATATAAATTAAGAAAAATTGTAAATTATAGGTTGAATTATTTGTAAGAAAATGTTAATTTACTCAAATATAAAATCAAATTTTCGAAAAATCGTTTTATGTTAATCCTAATTATCGGTAGAAGATTTATTTTTTCATAATCTCAAATACTACTCATACCTTGAACTGTTCCTAAAATCTTAGAATGAAAATACATGTATACTGATTCATTGATGATTTTGTTACGACAACAATGATTTTAGTACAGACAACGACATTTTTAATGCTGAGTTGATTTAATTATGATAAGAAAATTTTTTAGCTACGTAAACTAAACTTTTTTTCTCCTTTCTCTCAGTGTAAATAATAATCACAATGATAATCCATATAAATAATAATAATTAGTATACGCGCATTGTTATTTACCAAATGATAAATTTAAAATAATCGTATATTAATATTTCACACAAAATAACGTTTAAAAGTTTTTGTTTATCTATTAAAAATTGCGTGAAACCAAAAAACAAAATTTTTTGAATTTCATAATATTTCGACAAATTCTTAATCAACAATTTAAACCTAAACAATTGTATTTCAATCTTGCAACAATACAATAAGAAGTTTAC
>JABFQB010000326.1:0-11078 GCA_022817105.1 Pseudanteris insignis
AACAGTGACAAAATTATCGAATAATATCATCCGAATTCTAGGATGCAACCCTGGAATGATGACATTACAAGGAACCAATACATACCTAGTTGGTTGTGGCCCAAAGTATGTAATAAATTCTAAAAATCGTAAAATAAAATTAAAACTCTTTAATTTTGAGAATAATTATACTCATTGAATATCTTATTGCATATATTTATGTTAACTTCTGTAAACAAATTGAAATCAAAACTTTTGGTTTCCAATAAAATTTTAAGTTACTAAGAAACTCAAAAATAGATGCAATTAGTGATTCAATTTAACATATAATTTAATACATAATAATATAATATAATATTATATATTTTAATGATAATTCACACAATTACAAGATAATATAATACGGTAATATTATTATATAATTATTTTTTAAAGAAAAATCAGTCTTATTTATGTTAGTGTCTGATGTATTGTTATTTGTTTCATAAATAAAATTGGGCATAGGCCAGTTAAAAGTGGATATTTTTAAATAATTTTACTTTTCGGTGTTACATACTTTTTATCAAAATGTTACTCATTGAAAATGTAATACTATATTACAAATCATTATTGTATGATTTTAAATTATGATAACAATTAATGGATTTACATTTATTCTAAAAATAACATTTATACTTATGCCTACTAATAATATAATAAATTTAAATATATAATTGAATATATTATCAAATTCAACATAGAAAACTGTGCAAAAGATCAAGTTCTATTGCATATTTCTTAATACATAATAAAATAGTAAATAAAAAAGAAATCTAATAGATTACTTTATATTAATAAAAAAAATTAAGACTTAACAAATAATAGTATCATATATTTTTATATTTTTTATAATAATCATATATTTTATAATTTTTCTTTATTGTGCACTAGTATTTGATAAGGATATGAACAAATATTGACAAAAATGTTGTTTTTAGACGAGTTTTAATTGATTCAGGACAATTTGATACTGCACCAGTTTATATAAAATACTTGAAGGAAGTTCTTTCAAAAGAAAATACTACAATCGAATATCTTCTTTTATCTCACTGGCATGGTGATCATGTTGGCGGTGTTGCAGCAATAAAAGAAATGCTAGGGATTAAAGGTGTTGACAATAAAAACAAACTCTTGAATATTTTAAAACTACCAAGAGCTTCTAATGATCATGTAAAAATTACTGAAGAATATGAAAAAATAAAAAGTCGACCCTTTGGTCAGTATAATTAAAATGAATCTTGTTATTCAAATTTCAAATTTAGTTTTAATTTTATAATTATGGTTTTTTACCTAGATGATTGGGAGCCTTTGAAAGATGAACAACGCATTGAAGTAGAAGGAGCTAAATTGTGTGTTAAACATACTCCTGGCCATGCTACTGATCACGCGTGCTTTTTATTAGAGGATGAAAATGCACTTTTTAGCGGTGACTGTATTTTAGGAGAAGGAACTGCTATATTTGAAGATTTGCATGCTTATTTAATATCATTACACAAAATCAAAGACTTAAAACCTAAAATAATATACCCAGGTCATGGTCCAGTAATCAATGATCCTATGCAACGAATTCAGTTCTATATTAATCATCGTGCTAAACGAGAGAATGATATAATTGAAGTACTATCAAAAGCTACTGAACCTATGTCAGAAATAGATATTGTAGAAATACTTTATAAGGTGAAACTTTATTTATAATAGTACAGAATTATATGCAATAAAGATATATATTTGTGTCATAATGTAAATATTGTTAAACAGGTTAAATCCCCAGATTTGTGGCTTGCAGCAGCATTCAATGTTGGACATCACTTAAACAAATTGAATAAAGAGAATAAAGTTTCTGGAAGTGTTGGTAATTGGACATTAAAGAATCTCAAAAATAATTAAAAAATCTCATTCGTTTTTGTTTGTTGTTATTATATTAATTATTGACTACAATATTGGAAATTAAAATTTATTTGAAAAGCTTGTTTTAAGTTAAGTTGTTTTAATGCCAGATATTATTTATAATTGAACACGGGTAGATTTATTTTCAATGTAAAATAAATCAAAATAGATTGATAATAATATAGTACAAATTAACTGAAAAAATACATTTTATATTATACTAGATAACAATATTTTTGATAAAATAACCGGTTGGTGCAATGTAATAAAATAATATCAATAATCTGATTTTGCGATGTAAATAAAATATTAGAGTTAAAATCAACGAACATTTAGATATAAGGACAAATTTTAATTTAATCAACTTTGTATTTTTATTGATATTTTTATTTTATCCGTGAGTGAATGAATGAAGTAAAATTTATGCTGTGAAACATTTATTCAACTTTGATGATACATAAATTGTTGATTTTGATTGATTTTCGCGTGAATTTGTTAAAAATATTAATGCGTGTACAGTAAATATCGTACAAGGTTTTTGATGTATAGCATACAACCACATAAACCTAGGTAGTAAAATTTACAAACACTTATATGTCTGCAAAATAATTCCTCAAGACATCAGCAAACATACATATAATTTATAATATAAAAAGCATACAAATGAGTTTAAATTGCAATATTTTGAACTGAGTTGTTGCATTAATTTTTCAATTTAAAATAAGCACACATTAAACTTTGTAAGTAAAATATTTTTTCAATAGACCACGACTTATTTTTTTCTTTCTTTCTTTTATAAAATGATATGCAAAATTGTCCATAAAATTATATTTATTATATTATATAACGAATAAATTGTTAGCTTTTAAACATCTTTCTCATTCTTGACCTTATTAATTTTTCTATTATTATTAATATTATTATTAGTATCATCATTGTTTTGATTAATTTCATTATCGTTATCCTTATCAAAAATATGACTTATTTGCGTTTCACTAACTTTTTTATTTAAAAAGTTCCATTGGTTCGCAAACTAAATTTCATACATATTTACAAAATCTATGTAACTATTGCAAATATGTGAAAGTTAAGTCGATAATTTTAATTCAAAATTTATTTAAAATATGCCTCGGTTAACGAAAAATAAATGCAAATAAATTTTTTTCGATACAATGAAGTAAAAAACTGTGTGATACAGTGAAAATGGAAAAACAAAAGTCACATATATCGCACAAATCCTTCTTGCTTTCGATAAGCGTACAAAAATATACACACATGTGTAATTATACACATTGAACTTATAGTATTATTTTGATATATAACGTTGATTAATTTCTATTTATCATAATTACAATTTTCTTTTCACATACACACTTACGAACGCACATATATTGTTGGCATAAAATATAATCTCTCCTCTGTTTTCAGTATTGAAATCTTTAAAATTGTTTATATATCAAAGTCGATAATCTTATGCTAATTTTGTTAAATAATACATCACATGTCTCTGTACTATGTTATAAAATGTGAATTTTTGCGTTATGCATGTACGTAATTTTTTTATATTTCATCACTATCAAAAATAAACTAATGACACATAATTGGTACATTGTAACAACAAATTTTATATATTTATATGGATTATAATTACTTATTTATTACATGATTTTGTAGTTTTCTAAGTGATTACTACAATTACTAACAAGTATAACATTAATAATTTTTCAGAACAATTTACGAAATATACGTACAAAGATTTAAACAAGAATTAACAATGAATGATTCATTACATATAATGAAATCAAGTCAATTAATAAAGTAAATCATCAATAATTCATAGAATTATGTAAGTCTAAAACTTAAACTAAAATTCACAATAGTTGGCTACACTCAGTTTCAAACATTTTTTACTTTTACTTTGAGTTTTGTCATCTGAGTGGGGTCAGTTTACAATAAGCGTCACTTTTCATTTATCACCCCATTGTCAAAAACTTGATAATGTTTGGAAATTGAAATCAACTTTAATTTAACCAATTCATAATTCAATTACTAATTCCAATCACATATAATTGTGAAATCACATATAATCACAAATTTAAAAATTTACTGAAATTTCAATAATAAATTTTTGTTGAAAGATAAAGAAAACAATAATGATTTAACATTGGATGGCCAAGGCACCTTACTCTTTGTGGCACAATAATTGATTATTCATATATGATGTCTAGCAAGTACACTATAAATTTTATTTCAGTAGTTAAAATATTAAATCGGAGTTTTTATTTATAATTTTAAATGACATGTAAAAGTCCTGTAAAACAAAGTTTATAACCATTCTGAGACTAATGGATAAACAAAAAAAACTTGTAAATCTAATTTACAGCAAGTTATTAAATCAAATTCCTAAACAAACTATATTCAGTACAAAATTATAGAAAAAATAATGGATAAATTTAGTTTAATTATGCATTGTTTAAAAATTTAGTATTCAATTTTAATAATATAAAAATTCATCTTTTTAAGATTATAATTATCTGGCATTTTAATATGTGTTTAAATTATAAAAACATACTATCTCTTTATCTTTTTTCAAAAAAATATACACAACTGCTTGATAGTCAACTGATAATTTAACAAATTAAAAATGAATTATTCAAAATTATATTTACTTGTATCTAATAATTATTGGAAGTATTAATATTTTGAAAATAAAACATTATTTTTTAATAGACATTTAACAATTTTTTCTAATATTTACCATAAATAAGAAAAATATAAACAAAAATAATACAAATAGCATCATGGATGACTTACTCCATTTCATAAAAAAGGTGAAAATCGTTCAATCGTTAAAAAGTATTGATCCAACAAGAGAATCACAAGTGCGCAAGAAATCATGTGAATCTAGATAAACAAGATTAAATGATAGGATTAGAATGGAAAAGATATTACAAAATCTTTCTTAGTTATAATCGCCAAGGTTAAACTGATAGAAGTTTTAGGTTAGTAAGTATTATAAGAATGTATGCACCAAAAAAGTGATAAATAATGGTTATGTTAAATTAAATGACAAAAAATACTAAAATATACATGTTTTTAGAAAAAAAAGTATTAATACCATTCACATTTTGTGATGATAAGGCTTTTGCTACTTTATAAGAATGAAAAAAAAGATTCGTATCATATCGAATTAATGATAGCACTATATAAATCAAAATATTTCTAGTAAAAAAAATCATTTGCTATATTCTATGTTAATTGAATATAATTAATTATTAGTTTTATTTCATTTTGATTTGAAAAAGCTTATTGAAAATTTGTACAAACAATGTAAAATGAAATAATTCAAATCTTATTTAGCAAATATAATTCAGTTTTCAATAATATGTTTCTTTGAAAAATATACAAATAGAAAATTTTGTATTTCATAACATAATTCTTAAAATATTTTAATAAAGAGATAATATGCTTCTAACAATAATAAAGATTCTATTCTTTCTCTGAATTTAAGCTTTTAAGGGGAAGAATAACAGTCCTCGAAATAAAATTTTAGCTACTGGCTTTTTAATTTAACATTACTATTGTTTTGATCGTATGTAAGATATACATACATATTGAAGTACTTTAAGTGAAGACTGCAATTTGATTGTCCCACGTTATCAAACATTTTTTTAAAATTTCATTTTTTAATCAACAAATAATATTATTTTTATTTCAAAAGCCGCTTATCCAATAATAAAACAAATATTATTCAAAAGTTTGTGATTCACCTTTGTTTCAATGATAAAACGATTCAATTTATGATGCGGATTTTACATAAGAAAACCACTTTGATCAAAACAGCTAGGATTAATGTAACTTAATAGATCGTTCTCTGACATTGATGTCAATTCTTGTGGTAACATATCTTCTGATTTTCGAACAGGCTGCACGTTAGAAGTAGATGCATTATTTTGAATTGATACAGGTTGTCGGTTTTGTTGCACAGGTAAAGGTGGGGACTTTTGACTCACTTGGTCTACTATATTACCCGCTGAAAATAATTTTTATTTAATTGAAACCATTTTAATTCATATTTGTTCAATAGTTATATAAATATTAATGTTCAATTTAATATAAAAAAACAGCAAAAAAATGTTTACAAACCTTGACCAGGAGATTTTTGGATTATTTCTTCCATTAATTTTGCACTTTCAGTGGCAACACTGTTAAGAATATTTTTAGTGGCAATAATGGCATGCGCAGTTGTTGTTGTGATTGGACAATTATTTATGATATCATGAGTTGCGTTTGTAATAACACTATTGATGGCTTGTTCTGCAGCTGTAGTCAGCCTCTGTTGACAGGGCTCTTTTGCTGCGTCGTTGGCGATCGCAGAACTTGCTTCCACAACAAAACCAGCTGGTTGTGTTAATACACTACCGATATCTTGTTGGACTGCTTGCTGCATTACTTGCGCAGCTTGAGCTTGCTGCACAGCCTGTTGTACTGTTTGTACTTGCTGCACCACTTCTTGAGTTACTTGCTCTACAGCTTGTTGCACCATTTCCTGTTAATAATATTAAATTAATTAATCCACTAATTTGTCATATAATTTAAAATTGAAAGCAAATTATGATTCATTCTTTGATAAATTAGTCCCCATGGAGTATTTTAAAATAGTTAACAAATAATGAGTGTAATAATAAATTAACTTATACTTAATGTACTTTTGACCAAAGGATACGAAAAATATTTTAGTACGTACTTGTGAAGCTTGAGTGATTGCCTGTTGTACCCCAGGAACTTGAACTTGTTGAACTGCTTGAACTTGTTGAACAGCTTGTTGAACAACATGAGCATGCTGCACTACTTGGTGAACGACTTGCTGCTGTGCCTGCTGAACCGCTTGAACTGCTTGCTGTTGCGCCTGCGCGACAACTTGTTCAACTTGTTGTTGAACTTGTGCCACAACTTGCTCCACTTGAACTTGTTGATGCATCACGACATCCTGTGCAAATATTGAATGCAACTGATTCCACAAAAATATTATGTTTATAATTATGATTATTGTAGGACTTTCTTGAATTTACTACGAATTACAAATTCACTTGTGGTCATTTATTTAATATAGTATATATAATATAATATTATAATATGTATCTAAGATACGGTTAAAAATAGTTATTGACCTAAGGCATTTTAATAATTTTTTTACTAGTTAAATGTGAATAAAGTAGCTATGAGAAATTTTCATTACAATTCTTCTGTTTTTAACATGAATTTTATTATATCATATTATGATATAATAACGAAGATTTATCTTGCTAAAATATGAAAAAATATTTTTTTTTATTAAAACAGCAGGTTGTTAATATTGTTAAAAAAAATCTGTAATATTTTTACAGTATAATATTATTTTACATCGTTGACTCAATTTTTAAGATAAATGGCAGTAATATTTTAGAAATGTCAAGTTAAATAAAAAAAGTTTTTCCATAAAGATAAAAAAAGACTAAATATAAGCTTTGATAAATATTGTCGAAAAATTTAGATGTAATTTTTTATATGATATTGTCATTACCTCTATCGGCATAGGCTCAGTGTTAACTTGAAGAGGATTATGAGCTGCAACTGCGGCTTCAAGCGGCGGGGTGGTTGTGTTAACAACAGGTGTATCTTGAATTGTAGGTAAAAGAGCATTATTAATAGTTGTGAGTAATGTGTCTCTCGTAGGTTGTTTCGGTACAACTGGAGGAGAAGTTGCAACTACAGCAGAAGTACTTTCCACCAATGGTTGTGGTGTAGGCAATAATGCTTCTAAAATGTTATTTGGGATAGGTGGACTTGTTCGCGATGTTGTTTGTGAACTTGTAATTGTATCACGTTCCACTCCTATTAAAATTAATTTTGAGAAATAAATATTTTCATATTTATTCGCAATCAAGACAATACGGAAACAAATATTATATTATTCTTTTTATTATTATATGTATTCATATTATTACCATTAGCATTACGATGAGGCGATACTAAACAGTGGGATGCAGAATTAACCAGAGCGTCCAACTTTGTTGTCGGGGTTGGTGACAAAATATTGTTAGGCTGTTGATTAGCTATTTGCCTACCAGTGGCAATAATAGAATTGCGCTGCTGAATAAAGCTACTCGCATCGGGCAAAGTTTCAGCATCTTTTGGACATTCAATATGTTCTAAAAATTTCTCAACGCTTCTTCCACTCTGAGCGGGTAACGGCTGTGTAGCAGGTGTTGTTGTAAAACTAGTTAGAGGGTCAAACTCTGTGTGCTGTTTCATGCGTAAATCAACAACATCGACACCTTGCATTGAATTATTTGCATTTGTTTCCGATGGCATAATTTGAGTTGGTTCTTTGTTTAAGTGATGTGGACTCAACAATTTTACCTGTTTCATCAATAAATACAAATTAATTTGTTAAAATTGATATTTTTTTTTAAATTAATTTATGATAATTATTTTTTTTTTCTGCAGAATCTTACCTGAGGAGTTTCGTGCATTGAAGTGAATGAATTTTGATGACCTGGTGCCAAAGACATAGTATGCTGCGAACGAATAAGATCTGCAACTCGAATCACTGCATCTTTAACTGGAGATTCGTTCGTTTGAACTGGAACAGATCTTATAATGTTTGACTGTACACCATCAAGAGAGTTTTCTGTGACTATCTGTTGCATTGGACTTGATTCCGATCCACTGCTACTGTGAGAGGCTGTCGATATGCTTGGGATTCCATCACTCATCATGCTGTTGGAACTGTTTTCATCAATAACTTCCGTCTTTAAATTATCTGGTATAATGAGCTGAATGTTATTCGATGGACGCCTGTTAAGTATTGTGTTCGAAACGAGAGGCGGAGGCATCATGATTTCAGAATTATTTGGCGGTGATGAAGTCCATAACATACTCTGACTCTAAATACATATTAGTAAAAATTTAAGAATTGAATAACATACGTATACATCAAATTATTCAAATGTAATATGCAATTTTTATTTTGCAATTACTAATATATTGTGCATGCAATAAATACACGTTACAGATATTATACCTGCGGTGACGTCGAATTTGTTGGTGGAGGACTCGATTCACTTTTTAAAACGTCCGCTGTGACTGTATTATTCGTTTGCGTTGGTTGTAATACGTTGTTTAAAAATCCAGGATTCGTTCCTGTGTTTGACATCATACCTACAAGGCACAATTTTTTATTTTGCTGAAATACTTAATACAAAAATGTTAATAAAGTTGCATGTCAATAAATATCAATCAATTTCAACATTAAATTTGAATTTCATATTAAGGTAGTTCTATCATGAAAGCTGTTCAAAGAGATTTTGATGAAACTTTGCATACAAATTCTTTGAACGACTACTCACATCCATGCAAAATTTAAAAGCGATTCACCGTCTATGAATTGAGATATTTGCTATCGAAGTTGCATTAAAATACTTTGAAGGTATAGAAAACGCGTCCTCAAAACGTATACTTTGCTGAATAACTTTTTTATTTATCAAATAGATTTTGATAAAAAACTAGTATAACTTACTTCATACTATGATAAAGAGTTCTATTGAATTTCAATAGCCATAATAAGTGGCAACGTCGCATAACTAGTAAATGATTTTTTCAGTTACGTTCTTACACAAATGCATTGCATCAATTGTATTTTATTATTAAAAGATAAAGTAAAAAAAATATTTCTAAACAATGATGCTCTGCGTTAATTAGTAATTGGCACCCTAATTGTACGCTCCTTCACGAGAGAACTATCTTAAACATATTAGAATAAATAAAAAGAGAAAATTTTATTTGATTATACTTTAAATTTGTTAGTAAATGTGCACTATGTTATTAAATTCAATCAAAAGTGAAAGTATATATATAAGATCTAAATAAGCAGCAACTTACTATTCGTAGGAACGTTTGTAACAATTGGAACTGGTGGTGAATTTGGCAAGACAGGATCGGTTATATTAGTGGACAATGGTGATAATCCAGATGCTTCAACCTTTGCTATGCTTTCAGCCACTTTTGGAGCTGTTGTGTATGTAAAAGAATGAGGCTCGCTCGTTTTACCAGAAGATATTGCATACATTTTGACTGTTACAGATTCCGATGGAGCGAGGTCCTGTCGTCTGTAAGGAGGAATTATGCAAGACAAGTGGATTTGTTGTAAAAATTCTTTGTCAGGAACAACTGAGCATTCCCACGGCGGCTCAATGCTGCCAGTCACACTATCAGCGTCCAGTTTAAAAAGTATTTGAGTATCTTTCAAGAAATTTTTTCCAAATATCATAAGCTCTTTGCCTCCTGTGCACGGGCATGATGTCAACGATCTTTTACAGATTTCTGGAACTCCAGGTGGCTGAGCTGCAAATCAAACAAATTGTTAATTTTACGCACTTTTATAAATTATTTACTTTTTCATGATTAAAATGAATTAATTTTCATAAAATAAATATACTGATTTTTAATTTTGACGCGAGTAGTAGAATTAATTGTTTTGAACCATGCGTATAATCAAAATGCAATAAAAGCGAAATAATATTACTTCCAAATACATTACTTTAAAATTTGTTTATTTGTTATGATTTTAAATACATTTATCTAAAAAAATACTGAATATTATTATTCATACATCAAATAACGATGACTGATTAATCTAATAATCAAACAAACAAATTTGTAAATGCTCCAATAATTTTTAATGTTTAAACAACTTTCTCCTATAAGATAATAAAAAACATGGTATTTAATTTAAATTGTATTTATTTTTATACACTTACTATTAAACTTAATATAAGTATTTTTGAATTTGCCTACTTCAAATCAGGCACTTACTCATACTTATTCATTCGAAAATAATGACTTGTTATCTAAAACAAAATTTAATGCTATACCAAAACAAAAATTATAAGCCATTTTTTCATTTCTCATAATTTATCTAGTAATTTAGATATTGTAATTTGTTTTAAATTTACGAAAAAAAAAAATAGAAATTATTCAAATTAAAGTTACAATATGATTACTTTTTTATTACTTTATCGCGAAATAGATCAATTCAACCCCTTTACATCAGAGCGACACAAAATTGTTACTTTGTATTATGTAATGCAGAGTAATTTTATTCAATGAATATATAATAATTACTCAATATT
>JABFQB010000327.1:0-11078 GCA_022817105.1 Pseudanteris insignis
CCTTCACGTGGGTCACTTTAAACTGTTGGATTCCTTTAAAATTTAATCCATTCCAGGAATATATCATTTACAAGTATTTGGAAAGCATTCTGTAATTGTTCATCTGAATGAAGCATCTAGCGACAAGTTTTAATTGTATTTTTTCAAGTTTTTGATGGTTTAACAGTCATTTATAAAAAAATTACAGATTTGTTTAGTATTTGAATATATATAAACGCGCAAAATATAATTGTACGCAATAATACTTAGTTTTTGATTAATTTACATGGTTCAGATTATAGTGTTGATGCAGTCAAAGTTATATAATCCCCATCTTCGAGCACGATTAGCAGAAGGCTTAGAATCAATTTTACCTTTAAACGAACAAATCCCAGAACGACCTACTGAAATTGTGAGCTATAAATGTAGAACAGAATTGTTTGCTACATATCCATATAAAAGCGAGGTTTGTCAATATAAATCATTCATGTGAAAATTATTTTTATTACAATATTCGTATCATCAATTTTTTTAAAAAAAATAGTTAAAAAAACTAGAAATCAATTTTTTGTAATCAAATAATATATCTCCTTTTTTTCAAGAATCTATATTTTAACAGTATTCATAAAAATATACTTGAAAATCAGATGCCTGTGTCATAAATTTACAAAAAAAATATTTTCTTTTCAAATTTTATTAGTTTTTCATTCGGCTATTTACATTTTTTAATACATTGGATATTTACATTTCTTAAAAGTATTATCTACTGGTAATACAGGTTATTACAAGCTTGTTAGAGGTCTTTGTCAGTGTTGAAATGACTGGGCAAGATACCCAATTTGAACAAAAATTTAAATATCGCCGGCCATTGTACAATGTGATGTTTTATTTATGGAGTATTAGTGATTATCAAAAAGCTTTCGTGTAAGAATAATGTTGTAACTGGTGCATATTATGAAATTATATCATAATCTTATATACAATTTTACTGTTCATACAGGGATTTACATAAAATAGCAGAAGAAAATATTGAAGACCCGCGACCTCCACTATTTTTACAATTTTTAAATTTACTGATAAATGATGCTATTTTTCTTTTGGATGATGCTTTGGCAAATATGGCACAATTACGTCAGTTACATCAGAAAAAGTAATATTTGGTTATACAAATGAGATTTTTATTTTTTGAATATGAAACAATATTAGAAATTCTTTATTTATACTTCTATAAAATTTAGAGAATCAGATGAATGGAATAATTTATCAATTGATGAACGAGAAGAACTTTTATTAACAATAGAGCAAATTGGATCGATTGCCATTTTTGATAATATATTAGGAAAATGTACACTAGAAACATTAAACATGCTTACGTCTGAGATCAAAACTATTTTTTGTCATCCAATCATGGTTGAAAGAATTGCATCTATATTAAATTATTTATTATTAAAATTGGTTGGTCCAAATCAGAAAAACTTAAAGGTAACAATAAAATTATCTTTTAATTTATGTTTATTGCATTTCTCGTGCGATTTATTAATTTTTTTAATTTGATAATTTTTTATGATAAATTTATTAATTTTTGTTTTCATTATATGCATAAGTATTTTTTTTTATTTTATATTGAGTATATAATCTATTGTAATGCTTAATAATTGTATTTGAAGGTCAAACAAGGAAAAGATTATGAATTTCAGCCGTCGAAACTGGTATTATGTATTTGTAATATATATATAAATCTTGGAGAAAATAAAGCTTTTATTCTTGCCGTATCCCAAGATGGCCGTTCTTACAATCCACAACTTTTCAATCGAGCTATTTCTGTATTGAGTGAGTGATAAAATTATTTTCTAAATTAATTGTATAGTTGGTAATCATAACTTTTAAAAATGCACACAAATAATAAAACATAAATAATTATTTCACTCGAAAATAATTCGATTATTATAAAGTTACACTTTGAAATGATAACTAATGCGAGAGTGGTCTGAAAAGTTTCTGGCCCAGTTTTTGTATTATCGGCGCGCTGTTATCTTTGCTAGAAATGCTAAGATGAGTAAAAACTCCTAAAACAGATCGCTAAGTTTTCATTGGTAATGGAATGAAATGGGAATACATGTTTCTTATTGATGTACATTGTATTAACAATGCCTAAATATATTATCGCAATAATTTGATTATTAACAGACATAAACAATTAAAAATTTTGGAAATTTCAAATTGAAAAATTCATAAATTACAGTTGATGAGATATAATTATTATTATTATATTATTATCATAATAAAGGTATAATTGAGGCAAGATTAAGCCCCCGGAGCAACGAGCTATCGGCGATTGTACTCCACCTCAATTCCCTATGCTAACAGTGTTTACCGCAAACCTGCCTTAACAAAAGCGAGCAAGTTGTGCAGCGTTAAACTGTTCAGGTTCTCCAGTTTTTCCTCGCCAAACCACATGCATCTCAAGTCTCTCAAAAATGGACATCTACAGAGGACATGCAGTGGAGTTTCCTCAGATTCTTCACACCATTTGCGCAGATTATTAATGTCCTTATTGCATTTGTGTTTGGAACATGCTAATTCTGAGTGGCCTAAGATTATTCTCACAACAGTAGGCGCATTTGATCTCAATAGATTTATCAGGTTTTAGGTGATATCTCCGATATCTGATCCCAAAAGTTCTTTTGTCCATCTATACTTGTTAGTGGAGTTCCACCATCTCTTGTTTTCCTCATTAATCCATGTATCAATGGTATTTAATCCCATCATATATGGCTGATTAATGTCTGTGCATAATTGACCAATGCCTTTTGCACCTAATTTGGCTAGTTCATCGACCTTTTTATTTCCACGATGCTCAGAGTTTCCTGGTATTCACATGATTGTCAAACGATTGTGTATGCCTAGCAGCTTCAGTGTATCAACTGTTCAATGCATGTAGAGAGGCAGTACTGTCTGTGCATATCGTGATTCTCTTTCTTTTGATGTCTCTAGCCATCTCTAGCTGTTTGGCAGAGAAGTCTATAATGGCTATTTCAGCTTGAAATACAGTATTTTTGTGCAAACTCTTCCTATGCAAGCTTCTTCGTTTCCTTTAATTTGGTTTTAAAGCTTCTTTGGGTTGCCTTGTATGACTCCCAAGTCAGTAGAGTTTCCTTTTTCTTAACGTTATTAAAAGCCCAATTTTGATTAAGGTGGATTTAGGTGGTTTCGCCTCTTTAAGATTACAATTGTTCTCAAAAGATCTGATTATTGTCTCTTCTAAAGTATTTGGAACTACCTTCGGAATTTGTTCAGATGGTATATAACGACCCTTCTTGTTCTGGCCTCGTCGTCCTTGAAACTTATCTTTATAGTTTTGTAGTCCCTCGAACAAAGATCCTGAAGTATATAATTATCTATCCTCTCTGGGGCACATACATTATCCCTATGGACCCGAGTCCTCTCACCCGATGTCTCCAGACCCAAGGTCCCTGTATTAATGCAATGTGTGTTCTTCATTGCCATGCTGCTTGCAAGTATAGCAGAGGCGCTTTTGCAATGATGCAAGTTTATCTGGATGCAACCCACTTTCACGAGATCGATGTTCGCTGTCATGTTAATGTGGGCGCGTCCAGTTAAGGTGTATGCGTTTATTCGTACGCAATTATACATATTGTTTCTCGTCACGCTGTGTATTGCTTTAAATGTCTATAACCTAAAGCTTAAATAAATCTATTTATTTATTATAAACTGTAACAATAAAAAAACATGCATTTTCGTTTTATTCTATTACTAATGAAATTTAGTGGTCCGTTTCAGGAATTTTTACTCCAATCTAAAAAAAGATTATATAGATAAAAAAACAACTTTCAATGATAATTGGAAAACTTTTTATTTAACCATCGCACGTGTTTTCATAAGAGCAGTAATAGAAATGATAAAAATTTCAAATTTTAAGTTTTTATATTTATAATACATAGTAAAATTAAAATATATTCATGATTCATTTAGCTCGCACAGGCGGAATCAAGATAATAAGCGAACTAAAAAAATTTGCTATCAAGGTTAATAAAGCTGCTCGTTTTAAAAAAGAAGAAGATGAAATTTTAACTGATGTACCCGAGGAGTTTTTAGACCCAATTATGTCGACCCTAATGACAGACCCGGTTATATTACCATCATCTAAAATCACTATAGATCGTCAAACTATAGCTAGGTATAAAGTTATTTTTCAATTCGTTTCAAAATTAAATAATAGTACAATATTTATTATATAATCTTAAATTTACTTGCAGACATTTGTTGAGTGATCAAACAGACCCATTTAATCGAGCACCATTAACGATGGATATGGTAACATCGAATGTAGAAATGTATAACAAAGTTAAAGAATGGTTAGAAAAAAAGAAAAGCTCCACCCCGTCAACAAGCGATGCCAAATAATTTTTTACGTTGTTTTAAAACAAACGAAAAAATAAAATGTACATCTATAAAATTATGAATACTTAGTTCTATGCCGCTATTTAGTATGTTTACATTATGAAATATGTAAAGACATATCATAAAGAACATTGTTATTCGAATTTTAAAAATTGCATATAAAATTATTTTAACATGCGCATATGTTAAGTTAGTTTAATCAATATTTGGTAATATAAATTTATTCTGACAAAGTTTGGTTAAACATATAGATTTGGAGTATAGAATTCGGATATTAATGTCAAGTTGATATAAACATGTGATACTTCATTATTGACAAATCTGTATGAATAACTTTAATAATTTTCTTTTAATCGTATTACAATTATATTGTAAACTTTATGTTTTTAAGTCATCGTTTTCTAAGACTGCAACATCTTATCTTGGAGAAATGTTTTGATTTATCAATAATGAAGACTTATTTGATAAAAAAAGAAAAAATATCATCATTTTTTTTTAACAACTTTGTAATTAAATTTTACAACTGTTATAGAAACGAAAGAAATATTTAAATAAACATAATATAATTATGTATAGTAAAAATTAATTGATTAATTAATTATTAAAGAAAAAACAAAAATGCGTGTGCAAAAATTAGTTTAAAATAAAAAAAAAAAAATAAAAAAAAATTACACTCAAGCCCGTCTGAATCGTTGATGCAAATGCATGAATTGATGAAGTCACCAAAACACATTTCAAACGGACCTTGAAATTGAAACGCCCTCATCAAACAGAAATTTCCATTTTTGTAATTAAGTAATAATGAACATGAGACACTCGTTGAAACGCAGTCGAATGCTTGAAGTGTAGCTACCGGATCCCGCAATGCAACGACAAAAAAAAAAGTGGAAAAAAACGCGCTTGAACGAGCACGGATTATTCATTTTGCTAATTGAGTCCCGCACTCAGTTTCTCTTATCGAAATACCTGCCGTCTTTGTCCCACCTGCTTCATTGGATCGTTTTTATATCCGAACCGCGTCGTTTTTTCCCAACCACTTTTTCTTCCTCGTTACCCGCAGTGGCTTCGTTAAATGAACTTTGGGTACAGTCACAAATGATATTTCAATAATCTTCTTAATCGTTGCAATTCTTATAACTCCAACCCGCTTGCCAGTTCTCAAAGAATTTCTTCGATTCTTTCATCCGGCTTATTTCATTCAAACACTGCTGATGCTCGTGCAGATTATTATAATACCTCTTAAGTCGCCTTTTTTTATAGTAACAAGGGCCGCTGTTGAAAAAGGATATCAAAAATGAGTTCACGCAAGAATCAACGTTTTATGATCTTTCGGTTAAACCGTCACGTTTTTAGTTGAATTCAAAGTTAGACGTTTCAAGGGAAATATTTTACAGTTCAGCACTGATATTGACAATTTGAAAAAAATGAAAGAAAAATTAGCGAAATCACTCTTACAGTGCTGATAATGATTCTTTAGGAGCCGATTAGATTAGTGTTGTTCGAAAAGAATAAAATGCTCTTGAACTGATTATCAAATAGCTGTGTAATTTTGCAGCTAATTTGTGCCTTCATTAACCAAGTTCTGTAATTTCAGGTTCGTCGAAAGGTTTTTTATTAACGCGCTTTACGTTGAGACAAGTGCCTAGTTTAAAGGATGAGAAGGTATTCTTATGCAATCTAAAAGTTTTAATGACGACACGGCTTGCAGATAGCCAATATCAACTTCGTTCGCTCATTTTCTTCTCATACGTTTAGCCATATTTGTTTGTTTGTTTTCTTGACTATTTTAACATTTTTTTTGTACCTTCCGTTAGCGTGATACAGTTTGTACTTTTTCACTTTACTTTGATAGTTTGTACACGTGAACGTTTTCGCATTGAAAAATTTGCAAACAGTGACTTTATGTTGAAATGTTTTACGAACGTAACGTCACACCGTCGAGTAATACATTGATTTGTACTACTTTACTTTCGTAGTGTCCAGGATTTTTCGAATTTCGAGGATTTTTTAGTAAGTTTAATCATTTTTATAGCGTTATATAATATTAATATTATATTTTCAAAAAAAATTTATGATACTTGCCGCTGAAGGAATCCTTAGAGATATAATTAATAAATTCTCATGACACATCCTTGACTCGATCAATCTATCCTTGATTGTTTTTTTACAAATCATCAATCTTAGTATTTCATCGAAACTGGGTTGATAAAACATAGTATACTTACGTAAATTAATGTCACTAAGTTTGTTAGTTTATTTCCAAAATAGAAACTTACCTGAAACAGAAAAAGTAATGCAAATATTTTTAATTTTTTATATTACAAATATATTTTTTCAATCATTTGTAAAGTGTCAATATTGTTCATAATTTTTATTTATCTTAAGTAAAATAATTTCCTCAATCACAGATTTGAAATGGCGTTTATTATTTTTTTCAATTTAGAATCATTTTGAATTTACATTACAATTTTTCACAGTATCGTTAAAAGTTAAAAGTGGTTAATAAATTAAAAAAACATTTGAAGCTTTTAAATTCGAGTGTCGATGTTTATGGGTAGGGGACTTTAATTAGACTTTCGTCTAACAGCAGGTCGCAGTGACCATGTTATGGTCAGTGAAACAAAATTGTTTATGCCGGACGTTGGCATCGTATTTCGTATTCCTTGCCGCAACGTTTAATTTCGACTTGGATTGTATTCGTTTCCTTCGCACATTTGTTACTTCCGCTTTAAATGTCCTTTAACAAAGTCGCTTTCCACAAGTTCAGTTATATACGCTTTAATTGCGTTAACTTTTATTTACATATTTCGAATTTTCTGACATTCTACGCTGAGAAAAATTTCAGAGTTCGTTTCACTGTGTAAACTGTAAATTAAGGATATTAAAGGTATTACAATCATTATTACTCTTATTAAACTGAAAATTTGGGAAAATAACCTCAGACATGACGTTTAAACGCTGATTTCTCAGTTTAAAAACAATAATTTTTGGCAAAGCATCTTCAAATTTCGTTTGAAACAGTAAAATTTGCTAAGACATTTTCTTCAGTATATACAGCCTTTATAACAATAAGTCATTGCAAAAAAAATGTTTTTTTTTACAAATTTTTTAAAAAACTAAATTTTATAGAGACATTTTATCATTTTGTCAAATTTTTTAAATAATAAAATTTAATTGAATTTTTGTTTAATATAAAGTAAATCTTTATTTCAGGGTAATTGCAATGTTTGTTATAAAATACTACAATGTTCAACATTTCTCAAAAAGGTCGCATATAATGTACAGTCTTTGTTGAATATATTCAAAATATTATAACTTTTGCATAATTCAATTTTCATAAAACATACAGCAAACATTTAGTTCTACATTTTTGCTAATATTGCACCTTTGATTAAATACTAATCATAATGATATTTTCATGGTGAATTGTCATCAATCAGAAGAGAATTTTGAAACATTATATGTTATAATATCATTGATAAACCATATATTCTGAATTATAATATTATATTTTGCTACTAATTCGAAATATAATACAGTGTTGCAATTAAATAACGCAGCAAATATTTTTGTTTTTTTGTTTAAAATATTTTTAATGACAGATTTTAATGTCAGACTTAAAAACTTAGTAGGTGTTTCAACCTTAACCTACCTTTTTGGCAATTAATATTTTGAATTAACATACTAGTTTCTGCATTTCACAGGATTATTATTTTAAAAAAATATAATTAAATAAAATAAATACAATTAAATGAAATTAAGATGACAAATGGTGTAAGTGATGAATTATTATTGAAAATTATTATTGAATGATTATTTAACATTAAACATAAAATAATTACAACGGATTGCAATGGTGACGCATCAAAGCAGTATACTACAAGGAAAACGTGTAATGGTTGGTTCGTGCTCGATAGTCTTGCACTCGCGACTTGAATGAGCGTCGTGGGATGGGTATGCGCTCAAGCTGCGTGTAACTATAACCGAATAGTGTTATGGACATGTTTGCATGTCACAGCGTGTAACCTAACGACCTTACGTGATTTAATAGGGAAGTAGCCGATGCTGGCTACGGTGGTTACGACGATTGATTAACTGATAAATTGCTTTTAATCAAGTTACGCCCGTTTGGTCGTGAACATAGATTATACGTTCAATACGATCTATGAATTCGTTTTATGCAAATAATTCCCACGTTTTATCAATTTTGTCAATTTTCCCCGGTTTTGATCTCCAGTGTAATGAAAATAAATTTCAATTTGCAACGGTTATATCATCAATTTTGGTTTACGCATGAGGTTTAGTCAGTATCTGTTGAAACTACTAATGCATCGCTTGAAGTTTTGAAATATCGAACTATGGATATGCAACGTAATATAAATAAACACTAAAAAATACCTAAATAGGGACAATTTAGACAATTTAGGCAACGCGCACACACACACATTTTTGTGTTATTCAAAAAGAAATAAATTAACTTTGAAATGGTACAAATTTCATTTCTTAACAGCGATAAGTCTAGGTCGAACGAGATTTGTTTTAAACCATGATTGGTGTAAAAACGTCATATTTTCTGTCAAAATTTAAATTTTATGTAGTGTTCGTTCCACTCAAAGTAATCAATTTTTAAGTCTAGTGTATATAGTTTTAATGGAATTATATTCAATAATACACTCTTAGTAAAATCCTCTTTATTAAGAAGATTAGTGAATATTTGTAAAAATAAAAAAAATATAATAAAAGATTGTTCAAATCGTGAGTATAAATGATTTTTGTCTTTTGCTGAGGTTTAATCAAATAATCTTAAAGTTAATGGACTTTTTCTAATATTGTTTTTGCAAAACTTATTCAAATTTAATTTTATACTAACTTCAATTCTCTATTTCGTAATATTAATTACATTAATCTGAGATTAATCATTTATTTGTTTCGTATACACATTATCAATTATCATGGACTTGTGAACTCGATAATTAGCTGGAATATTATTTCGATATTATGGATACAAATAAGCTTAGTAGAGTGTTCGGTATCAATCACGATTAATTGCATCAGAGAAAAAATTGTTCGATTCGTGTTATTAAATAATCCATAAATACAATCAGAATTGATTTTTTGTTGACTTTTGTCGATTACGATTTCGTTTTATAATAAATTTTGTTAGCAAGATTAAAATATATGCAAGGTAAAGCAAACTTGTTTAACTATTCGTGATTGAACTTGCAGAAGAATGCAGAGTGAGGAAAGGACATTGATAAATAAAGCTAAGGTGAATGAAAGATTAAAGGCGCGTACGCGAGAAGCCGGGAAGGTGGAGAACGAGGCCGAAGGTAGTAGGACGAAGGTACGGTTATGTCGATGTATATATACATACATAAAGGGGACGCGGAGATCAAAGATCGCGAGATTATCCTGGAGACACGCCTAGTTAAATGCGTCTCGATGTCTCTCATTATTTGCATGTGCTGAACGCGTAAGATTTCTTAGCCGGACGGTTTTGATTTAGCTCCGCGTCGCCGGAGGGTGCGCCGACGAGGCTCAAGAGCTCCTTGTCTGCATCCTAATTACCTCATTTTAGCCCAAACTAGGCTTGATCCGGGCCACCCGTGCCCCGCGTTCCCTTTGACGTTAGTTTTGAGCGACTTATCCGTCAGGGCCTCTCGAGATGCCGACGACGGACTGGAGCCGAAAAAGGACGAACCGACGGTTTCGAGCGTCTGCCGCGTCGCCGGATTGGTTTTCATAAATCTGCGTCATAAAAAAGAGGGTGATCTCGTTTCCAAAACCCAAGCGCGCTTTCCCTCGTTAGCTTCGCGATAAACCGTTTAGCCGCACGTCGCTGTCACTTCCGGCAACGGCTTGACAGACTTTAATATTTTGTCTCCGTCTTCTTTTCAGCCTTCAAATCAATTGCCGCCACGGATCATCGGTAGGCGATATTAAACTTCGACGGCCGCAGAGGAAACATTTACGTGCCGCGTCGCAGCCGCAATTTGTCGCCACACGATAACTCACGAAACGGACATGGGCTTCTCGTGCGTCGTGACTCCAGAATACGACGCCGGCTGCGTTTTATAGTCAAGCCTTTTCGCTACGATTCTAAAATCAGGATCGAGCATGGGGACCGTTAGAGTGACAAATATGCAATCCGATTGTCAGACCGTGACTCCCCTCGTACGCACATTCGTAACTTATACCGCACTAAATCACCGATACACTTCATCAAACCTCGGCATAAATGCATTCGGATTTTTTTCGTCCGCGCTTCTCCTACGCCTATCGCCCTTTTTCATCACGTGTATCAGATTTTTGTTCCATTATTGCACCGCTGATACTGAATCTTTTTTTCGCTTTGAATTTGTTCATCGTTCTAATGTTACTCATTATTCATTTTATCACTGTCAGAATAGTCTATTTAACTTGAATGGATTCTACTAATCTTAAGTGGATTTCTACTAGATATATGTAGAACTGACTTAAATTAAGTAGACTGTTTCTACTGTGTTAGAAATAAAAATATGTAAATAATGAAATAATAATCAAAATACAATAAATAAAATCATTTACTTTATTTATCCGTAAAAAAGGAAATGATGTTTAATTTTAATAACATTGAAATTCATCAATTCAAAATCCATCAACGATTTTGTATTCAAAAGTAAAGCGTAATCAAAAAT
>JABFQB010000328.1:0-11069 GCA_022817105.1 Pseudanteris insignis
AACCAAACCGTGTACAAATTAAAACTTTAAAACCTGTAACATGAATAGTGGTAATACATGCATTCCCGGATCGTCTGTACTGAAAACAGGGCATGATCTAATTATTAAAATCATACTATGCCAATATTTAATGAAAAATTACTAATTGTTCATTACTCTTATGTAATAAATTTTCACTCATCAATTTATATGTTGAACAATATTTTAAACAAATATTACCACAAAATATGTTTCAATCAATGTCACATCATTTAAGAGAAATTGAAAAAAAAAATTTTTTTTTCAATCTTTATCATTTACTTTTAATTGCCTTATCTCATTCTTATCTACCTCAGCTTTATTTTTATGGATATAAATTAATCCTCCATTTCAAAGTCTGTTTGTCGACCGCAACCTACAGTTCATTGGTACAATTAATTATCTATTTAATTTGTTACCAGCTAATTAACTTGGAGCCTGCTTTTGACATATACAACACAAGTTCAAATAATAAACAATCAATATGCATAGTTAAAAATAGCCCAGCTGAAGTGTAGTTTATTTTTCATTACAAAGATAAAGGATTCTAGAAATAAAATAAAGAAGAAAGAAAAGAAAGAAAAAGAATATTTACTCATGGAAAAAAATCTCTTCATCGTAGCAACACCTGACAAGCGGCTACACACAATTCTGTGACCATAACCTCAAAACTCGATGCCGAAAAAAAATTTCTTATAGTACTCAGTGCGATATAATGTAAACACACTGCGTCGTATTTGCGAATAAGACGCGTGCCTGACACATGAGTCGAATCGCTTCGTATTATTAATTTCGAGTTTTCAATCGGTTATCGCGAAGATGCGCGACTGGCCAAAAGAGACACAACATTAACCAACGTAAACACTCTGCTCCTGAAGCCGAAAAAAAACAACTTTAAAGTCATAAGCTCATTGGTGACTGGATAGGTCAAATCCTGGAACGCCATATTGTTTTTTTCCCCTTTTTTCGAATCTGAAATGTTTTGAGCTATATAGGTCAACTTAGGATTCATCAATTCAGTGTCAATTTCGTTTCAATTAATAAATTAATAATATTATGATATAATTCAAAGGCAATAAACAATTAATTGGAATTATTTTTATTTATTACAAAATCACTTATTCATGGTTAGGCAAAATTTTAATTTTATCCATTGAATTCAGTTTGCTTGGGAAGCTATTCAAAAATAGCCATGAGTATTTCCCAAGTATGATAAAAATTTGGTAAACAGTCAAATTGATACTAGACCCCTCATAAATTTATGTACATTGAAATGTTTTGGAAATAAAATTTTTGAATAAGTAATAATAAAATTTAACTTTGTGATTTTGTTAATTAATTAAATAATCAAAACTAAATTAGCAGTTTCTGTTATTAGTTTTATGTAATTTTAATTATTTTCATTTATTTAACTATTTTGTCCTTGTACATGACTTTCATTTTTACTAAAAAAAAATTAGCATAATGCATTTGCAAATAAAATCTAGCTTTACATATTGAGCATTTTTCTTGAGATTGATACATGATGAGTTGTTAGTAAAAGAAAATTTCATTTTATATTACACAAAGAAAGTGTTAAATGGTAAAGTGTTCAAAGATAAATATATATGGATTGTAATGCTAAGAAAGATAGATATACAAACAAACAAAGAAAGGAGAAAAGAAACAAAAGAACAGGTAAAAGACCTGGATGGAAAAATAAGAAACAGACAGATTCACCATGTGCTGTATCAAAAAAAAAAAATTTCTGTAAATAATAATTTATTATAAGATAAATGTTGTATCACAAAAATATTATTATATAAGGCATTTGTTTTATTTGAAAAATTGATAATTTTCTTGGAACAAGATGACGAATATCAATTATTAGAACAAGATATTAACTAAAAATAATCTTTTAAATCCATGTTAAACAAATCTTGTATGAATAACTTTTTATAGAACAATGATTGTATGACTATATCATACATTTAAGATCATTGTTGTAATTTTAAGATTTTATAATTTCTTAATATTATTAATAATAAATTTATAAAAATTTTAAAATCTAAATAGAGATATCAAATCTGAAGTCTAAAATTTTAAATCATGTTTTCCAAGTATAAATTTAATATTTTGTTGTGGAAGTAATATAAGTTATATGTATCAAAACAATAAGAAAATCATTAAAGTGGACAACAATAACATTTTTTATTTGCTATAGAAAAAAAGTTAAATATCACAACTGAAAATTGTATATAACTAATTTCAACTGCTATACATTAATAACTAGTAATATGCTAAGTAAAAAAAATTTAAAATAATCAATCATGTAGATAAATCAAACAGTCAATCAGATTATTAGGTTTTTTTGAATAGTTGACAACTCAAAAATGAAGTTTCCGGTTTGCATTCATTATCATCTATTTTTATCTTTGAGTAATAATTTTCCATTTTATCGTTTTTATAGTATTTCGTAATTGTACATCAATTGCAGCATATTTTTACAAGACATTGAAAAATAATTTTTTAATTAAATTTTACTTATTATTATTTGAATATTTTTGATTAAATAATAAATAAATTTAATTTCATAGTTACTTAAATAAAATCAAACAATGATAATTATTAGTTATAATTAATTTAAAATCTATTTATGTAAATAAAGATGTGTTTATAAATTCTTTATTTTAAATTAGAATTGTAAACATAGTAATATGACATAATTTCAAGGGAAAATATAATTGATAAACAAATATTATCCAATGTGACAAATTAATGCATTTCTTAGACATATTTAATAATGCATTAATTTACAATGTAAAAAGTTAAAAATAAAATACAATTCTTTATCAAGATAGTAATAATTTTCTATAATTAAAATTTTATTAAGTATTATTTCATCAATGAATTTTATGAAATTCAATTGAATTTTGAATTAAATATATTACTATAAAAAGATAATTCAATTTTTTGTAACTGATATCATTAATGTACATAGTCATAAAAAAAAGTTAAAAATTTAAAAATAGAATTTTTAAATTAATATAAAATAATAATTGTAATAAACACCTATATTTATATCACCAATATTAAAACGCTGCTAATGTATTTCAATTTTGTTGAAATTCTTTTAAAATATTGAATTAAGACTCAATGTCAGAAAAAAACTGTTAGCAGTGCTGGATGTCCAAATAAAAACAGGGGATTTAAAATACTCCAATTGAAAGACTAAGCCCAAGAACATTGTGTCCCCAAGCCAGATAAATAGAACTATTATTTTTTACCTATGTCATCTATTTATTTTCATTAGTTAGACTTACTAAATGTCACCCTAAATGAATAGAAAATGAATAGAAATTCATTATTATAGTCATGAAATAACAACAAAATCAAAAATAACGGAAAAAATATAAAAACTAAAATAAATATTTTCTATTCTAAAGTCAACTTTGCCTGATTATCTCTTTAAAATCTATGCTCATTTAATTGGGAGGCAATTTTCACACTAACAAAATATTAATTTTGCGATTATAAATTATTTTTATGACTCAAAATTTGCCAGAAGAAAATTTTCTTACATATTTACAGTGATGTACGCAGGAACATTTATTTGCAATCCATGATTCAAGCAGTACTATCATAAGATCTCATGAATATTCATGTACAATAAAAGATCAAAAATTGAAAGATGCTTGAGTTAAAATGGAGTAAAAAGATTCAAAAACGCAATATTGGTCCGCTGAAAGAAAACTTCAGAATCGGACTTGAGATCCGTTGTCAAAGCATCTGCCAAAAATTTCAAGCTGATAGCATTGACACAGCCGTAAAAGCATCATAACCCTACCCAACCGCGTGACGTAAGCCAGCGCGCGGAACGTAAAAATAGGCCGCGAAGAGGGGTAGAGAAAAAGTGATGAGGAAAGGAACGGATAAGCAGAGGAAGGGGCGACGGCAAAAGGCCCGAACGAAGAGGAATTTTTTTTTCTAGGCTTTTGACAGGGCTGAGCATTGGCGCGCGCGCGTTGTCGCACTTACACTCGTTGCGCGTTGTATCCTCGCTATTTATATCGCTGGTGCTGCTGTAAACGCCGCGCTTTTCCATTTTGGCCGAGCGTTACAACATCGGTGCTGGCCGTGGTTTGGACGCGATCACTCGCACACATAATCCGCATCCGCGAGTCCCATCGGCCGCGCGCGACGCCAAACGGACAACAACAACACAACACACACAATCGCTCCTGGAACACGCGCGCCTCGCGCTTCTTTGTACTGCCGAAACGTCGCGTACAGTCGCCGCACCGAGCGCACGATGTCCCTTCCACCGCGGCGCGGGACGATAAGCGCAGCCAACTTCACTCGGTACTTGGTCGGCGCACTTTCAGCTGGCTTTGCGCCCAGAACGAACGACGATTGTAGAATCTTCTAAGTAACTTGCTCAACTTTCTCACGTAGTCCCGTATACGAAACCTCACTTTGCTAGATATTTGCTAATAATTTAATCGGCCGGTTATAAGGACTACGCGAATCGCGACTGTGTTCGCGACGCTGAACAGTGTAACGTACTGCGCGCCTCAAGCACGAATCTTATTGCTCACACACGATCCCAATCACGTGGAGCACGGAAACAGCCGAACGGATGCATTTAAATTCGAATTGATGGTTTTGAATGCTTATGGTCGGCGCGCCGGTTTTATTTTCTCATTTGTATCCCTCGTTTACCCGGCTTCGGTTTAACACTCGAGGGTTTGACACTGACGAACAAACAATGCGCGTATTACGTGTTGAACACTCGGTTGGTGGATTCCGTATTTGAAAATCTGGAAAGTCAAGTCATAACGGCGCATCAAACATCAACCACCGTCGACCGATGACGTAAACTTGTGAATGCTAAACGGTTGGCAGTGTCGCGGCTTTGGGGAAGGTCGAATCAGTCGATTTTAACAATTGTCTATTCACCATCTTTCTCGTTCTTTCTGTTAAATATTTTGGGCCACCTCAAACATTCCACTAAGTTTATTAATATCCTTAAGTTATTCAAATTAGCTGTATAAAATTAAAATTCTTTACTGAAAAGTTAAATCATTTTAATATACTATTACATTGATTTAAAATGTGCAATACTTGAAATTTCATTGTTTTTAATTTACGAGAAACGATATCGACGATTGAAAGTTTTTCATTTAATATTGTTTATGATAATATTTTTTATGAATTAAATACTCGTTTTTTTTCTGTAAAATAACAAAAATTCATATAAAATTATTATATTTTTTGATAAAACTAATTAACAATTACAATTTTTTAGGATTAACGCACTACAAATTTACAGTTACAAAATTAAAAAGCATCGTTTCGAAAGTGACTTCATTCATTGTGCGAGGAATGCACAAGAGTCCATGTGTATTTTATATCAAAATATTCACGGAAACAAATCCGTTTCACATTTCATAAACAATATTTAAAAATCCGTACGGAGATAATGAATTCAACAATGCTCCGTTACTGCACGTTGAAAATGAACAAAAGATGACATTTATTTATTTATCATAACGTATTTTGATACATTGAAATTTGAACTTGAAACAGATGAATTGAATATTTTACTGTAAGATTATAAAAAAGTATTTTATATTCCACGAAATTTTCTTACTTCATTTTTTAATTGCAGTAATATTGGAGAAAATATTTAATAGATCAAAATAAATTTTATTTAATGGAACTAAATTATTTATTATGACGGCAAAAAATAAATATTTAATTGAAATAGCTGAGCATTTAATTTGCGAGCACTTAATTAAGTTAGCTCGTTTTAATTTTGAGATTAAAATATCCCAAAAAGTCCATTAGGCAAAAATATATTTCGAGAAAAAATAAAATAAATAAATAAATTTGTTGAATCATTATATTAATTAAAAAAAATAATTACTCGAAGCGTAAAATACCGTATAAAATGAATTCAAAATATTTGTCAAAAATATTGTAACTCGATTTTAACTTTCAAAATATATTATAATGATTAACTTGTCAAATTAGTGCTGCACGTTTAAAAAATCATTTTCATCATCTATCTTAAGAAAATGAAAGTCAATCGTTTTCATTGAATTCCTCAAAGATCAAATTAGGCTCATACATTTTGATGCATATATTTTCGGGCTTGTGTAACAATAATTTAGTTATGTACAAATTTATTTGAATCTTGCCTGAAAGTCTAACATTTAATACACTAAAAATTATAAAACTCAATATTTATGGTAAATAATATATTTGTTTGTTAAAAACACTATACGCATAGTAGATACATTCTATTTTAAATAAGTATTAATCCATTTATTGTAAGTAGAATCCATTGAAATATAATTTTTAAATCTAAATTACTGTGGCGATTCAGAATACTTTTTAAAAATGTCGTTCTCCGGGCGATTCGAAATTCGCCCAGAAAAAATTTCGAAATTCAAAGATTCACTGAGATAGCAATTTTGTTCCGACAACAAGCAAATATTATTTTTATTGCATACTGTACAATACTGTTGTTATAGCATCCAAAATTTTAGTAATGGCAACAATAATTTCACTACAGCCAACGTAATTTATATTGTCGAGTTTTTTTTAATTATGTTTACCACAATTATTGTAACATTAACTAAACTTTTTTTACGTTTCTCTTAGAGTAAATGAAACAAAATATTTTTAATATTGTTTAATTTAATAATTATAATATAGTGAATAAAATCATATTAATGGTAAAATTTAATTTTTAATACGTTTTGTAATTTTATAAATAATAATAATTGTCTAAAAACTGCTGTGAAATGGAGTGAAATTTGTAATTAATTAATTAATTGATTATAATTTCATTTTTAATTTAATGCTGTTTACAACACTTAACTGCAAATTAACAGAAATGTATATTTAAATTAACAAAAAAAATGTTGTAAAACCTATTTTGTTATTTCAAGCAACTATTAGAATCATTTTAATAAAAAATTTTGTTCAATCAACCTGATCGATTGAGTGAAATGCATTTTGTTGAATTAACCAAATTATTTTGATGAATGGCAAACTTCAGTAAAAACAGAAGGTTTAGATTAGGCAGCATTCATAGATCTGACAAATATATTTTCAATGTAAATATTTTGTTAATTTAACAAAATCTTGAAAAGAAAATAGTTTTGTTGATTCGACAAATGGAAACAAAATCATTTTCTCAAATACGCCAAATGTTGGTTATTTTGACAAAATAGTATTCTGCGTGTAGTGTCAAAGCGCAAAGAAATTTATTGCGCACGAGCTAACTGCGCATATTTTTACTAGACAATTATATAATAAGTTAGATATGAATCAGTTTGTCCCTAATTCGCTAAAAAATATGGTAAAAAGTATTAGACGTGTTTTCTCAGTGTGTGGAACATTACATAACAAAATGAAAATACCATGAAAATTCAAAAACTAACAAATATATTATATAAAAGTGTCAAACTAAAATAATTGAATAGGTGTGTGAAATTACACATTTTTTTTACAATGTTCCAAAAAATGAAAATTCTTTTCTCAATTTATGACAATTGATGAAAAAACAAAATATTATTCAAATTCACAATATATAGAGAAAACTGGAAAATGATTTATTTTATTTTATTTTTTTTTTATCGTGAAATCATATCAACGTGCAGTGTCAACTCATGACAACTATTTTATCAGCTCAACGCGGTTTACTAAGAAGTAACTGTAGAACGGATAAAAAAGTATATCTTTCTAAATACTAAACTAAACATAAAAAATTGTGTGTGGCGGTATACAATAAATTCTTGAAGGGTACAAATCAAATTTGTTACTGTTATGGAATAAACGCTGTTCTGATAGAAATTGTGGAAATTTTACTGTTTTCATCTAACGGTTTAACAAACTTCTTTTTTTTCACGTCGTATCTGACAGTTATCGTATTGTGTGTATATTGTGTGATGTTAAATTAGAAAATTATTAAGCGTTCATTGATATACTGTGAGAAATCATTTATACGTGCTTTATTGATATGCGATGAAAATAATTTTCTCATGCAAACAACACTGGAAACGCTAAGAACATTTTTGAGTGAAATGTCTGTAATGTAAATTTTATTTACTCTGATGTTTGGTTTTTATGAACCAGAAAAAATTTAATTTTCTAATAAAAATTTTCCAAGGTTTATATCCCTGATTTTTATTTAATGTTTATTTATATATTTTATCTAATCTTAAATTTTAAAAATTGTTTTTTTATTGCTATTAGTAATAATTTTTAAATGTTTATTTGTTTTAATTATTTTCTAAGCTACAACAATTGTAGCTTAGATTATTTAAAACATTTAAATTTTATTCAGTATAAATCACGATTTTCTTACTAAAATTTGAATACTTTATGGTTGAATTACTTATGAGCATGCTGTGCTATGTTCATTTAAAATCAACCGATGGCATTTTAGGAAAGTGAATTGCTGGATTACGAATCCGTTACGTGAAAGATGTTAAGCGATGATGCACGTTTTCTTAGGGTTATATTCCTATACCCAAGAAAAGTTTGTATAAAAATTATGATACTGTACTATAACACTGGTATAAACGATTTTTTTTTCATAAGTTAAAATCCCATCTGTTAACAAATCTTAGAAACATCGGTCATTTGAAATGAAGTATATTAAAATTTATCATACACGATTATGATATTGAAAATTAATAGAAATTTATTTGAAAATATATCTTTTAAGCAAAAAGCTAAAAATACATACTTACATGGAATAAACAAAGAAGTTCATTAATTTTACACTAACATTTGTTTATTTCACGTAATTATATTGGCGTTTATATATACTATATATTTATATGTTTATATATATTTATATGTATATTCCGTTTTCATATTTAAATTTTCAAAATACGGTATGTTAATTTTAATATACCAAGTTTTAAATTTTCAAAGCACGGTATATTAATTCATATTGAACTTTAATAGAAGTCTATGAAACAGGCTTCCAATACTTTCCTATTAAAATTCAAAACTAATTTCTAATAGTGTATGTAAAATAATTATTTGCAGTTGGCATCGCAATTAAATTGTCATTTAAAATAAAATATTTGAAAGAAGTGTAATATAATATTATAAGGCTTTTGTTTTAATATTGTACATCCAGAGAAAAATTTGTTTATGTAACAAAAGTGACACGACGATATTTATTTCGTTCCGCACTGAAAGAAATTTCACTTTCATGAATTCCACTTGCCTCGAATAAATTCTACTTAAAATAAGTAGATTTTTACTTTATATAAGAAGAATTCATTTATTTTCAGTGGAATAGATTTATGTTAAGTAAAATGATTTTAAAGTGTGACAACAATGTTTTTATTGCGTATTTTACTATATTTTTGTTACGACAACAATCTTAGTACAGCCACTGAGATTTATAATGTAGTAATTAATTTAGTTATAATAACTGGAAATTTTGCAATAAAGAGCGATAATTATCGTACGAAAATTTTTATTTTTAGCTAAATATAATAATAGTTGTTGAATATAAATGAATTATTCAGACGTGTTGCTACGCAGAAATAAAGTTTTTGTTACGGTAACGAAACTTTTATTTATATTCTTAAGTTATGGTTATTAGAATTTTCGTTATACCAACGAAACTTTTTTTCACGTTGCCTTCGGGTCTAAAGATATTAAAATCCAAAATTAATTTAGATTTTTCATTTTCGAAAAGTCGATTGGAAAATTATTAAGTTTACGGGAATGAATTATGGACAAAGTGTTTGGTCATAAACCAATCATATTGGTAGCAACCAGTCACACGTGAAAAGTTACTTATTTACTCAAATATATGAAATTCACATGGGTATCCAAGGCACGTGGATAACCTTTTATGTGGCTCATTTAACAAACGGCATCTTTGATATACGGTTCCCTTCTACGTTAAACCCAATTCACTGTACTGAAAATTAGTTCTACTTCCCTATGCATATGAATTAATGACTGTCTTATTTTTTATACTATACTGTCTAGAGTGACGGTTTAGTGGAATTAATATTTTTCTTGTAAATTAAAGTTGAAATTCTAATTTTAGTTTTTAATTACATAAGAAAAGAAAGTGGCTTTAAATAGTTGTGTATTCTAACCTAAGAGTTCAAAACGTTAATTTTTTGAAATAATGAATATCAGCCTGACAAAGTTTTACATGGAAACTTTTTTGTTAACTATCGAAAACTTTTGCCTGAGCAGAAGATTCCAACGTTTAGAATAACGTGTAAAAAAGTTTCGATAACTGAAAACTTAAATGTGTTTCCGTGCATTGAATATTTATAACCACATTGTAAAATGAATTTTTCACTTTGACACTTTTGTGAGTTTTGTTTATACAGAGTAAAAATTCTTTAAACATGACTCAATACACAAAATAGTTATAAAAATTCTTTCAACCATTCTGGTAAACATAAGCAAAATATTATATTCTCTGTTGTTTGAAAAACTGACAAAAATGTTAAATAATTGTTAACGTTCGGCTAGTTATCTTACTAGGAAAATATGTTTGAAAAGTTTATTCTAATCATTTCTAGACAACGATTTGGTATAATTTTTTCTTTTCTTTTTTACGTGACATTTTTACTCTTTTAGAGATAGTATTCGTATAGATTAACTGCCTGTATACATCGATTCAGCACGAGTTCGAGAACCGATAGCATTCAACTGCGGATAAAAAATATTTAACGTAAACGTCATTTCTCAGCGAATACAAAATATAAACCGCTTATAAATGCATTACTTCGACTTAAACGTGATTTTAAATTTGATTTATTGTTTCACAAATGAATTTATGACATAAATTTTTCATGGAACGTTCTAATATGAACTGAAAATATTGGACAAAAGTTAAGCCCAAGTGGAGTAAAATTATTTCGTAAGAATTTGTATGTTTTATCAAAATTGAACGTAGCATTGATTTCTCATTGCAATCAATACGTATAAACTTTGTATTAGCATGGATCATAATATTGGCCAAGCCAACCCAAGTTACCTGAAGCGAGTTTTCGGTCGGTTCCGTG
>JABFQB010000330.1:0-11033 GCA_022817105.1 Pseudanteris insignis
AGTTTTTAAACCATACTTGCAATTCATTTTCAAAGACAATCTATCTGAAAAAAATTATTGATTGCTCATTCACTTTATACATTTATCTTCATTTTGCATAAATAATAATTATTAGCTTCATTATAAAATGCAATTTTAAAATAATCTCAACAATTTCAAAATATTAATTATTGGGTATTAATTTAATTTTAGGATAATACAAACAAATTTAGAGATCAGCAACCTAAAATAGAAAGTTTCATTATCAACAATAAAAAAGAGGATGGCATTGTTCACAGTGTTGAAACAAACAATCGAACTGGACAAACTTCATCATCATTAAAACGAAAAACTCTTTTCGAACAGGAAACAAATCATGAATCGAAATCTTGTTTTAAACAAAGAAAAGTATCCTGTGTTAGCCTTGAAAAAAAACAACCAGAAAAAACAAGCTCAGATTTGGATAATGGAGATCATAATAAAACAAGCTTGGATGATGTCACATTTTTTGAGCAAAGCAGTGATGATATTTTTAACGATATAGAAAGTCCAGATACAAAAACGTCCACTTCTTTGAATTCTGAAATAAATTTTTTAAGTCTTTCAGAATCTGATGTTCTGAATGCCAAAATGAATCACCATTTATCTACAGAAAATAAATATAATTATGAGAAAAAAAAACAGCTTAATTCAAATCTATCGATGAATAATGAAATTATTCTCAAATCTCAATCATCAAATATGGATAATTTTAAATCAAAAGTAACAAATGACTTAAAAAGTGCAACAGTTGATGAATTCGAAATTAATGAATTTTTTGATGATTGGTGTGGTACGACAAATAATGAAATTGATTTGAGTTGTTACAAACGTTGTCAAGTTTTTAATATTGATTATGGATTACATGAAACAATTGTAACCATAAAAGAAATAGACTCAGATGCTAAAGCTTTAGTCAGGTGTATGCAATTTTGGTATGAATAATTTTAACGAATTTATTTTCATTATAAAGAAATATTGTTTATTATATTTTCTTTTAATTAAAAAATTCCCAATACATATATTTCTTATCAAAGATGGAGAAAATGATTTCAGTTTGATAAAGTTTAGTTATTTGTATAGTGTTGAACTTTTGAAAATAAAATAATAATATTATAATTTAATTAATAATATGTTAATATAAATGTATTATTTTTGCTATTTTTATTTTATTATATTTATAAATACTGAGAAATATAAATATTTCAACCACTATAATAAGTTAGGAAATACAGTTTGATGATATATAACATTTATTTGTAATAAACTGGATAGTTTTCTATTATATTTTTATTATTGTGTTATACTAAGCATTTCATTTAGAATTAATAACCATTACACTATTAACGCAACACCATATGTCCTCAAACTTATTTTTATACAAAGATAATTTCATTTTAATTTTGTTATATTATATATTACTTTCAGGAAAGACATTAAAATATTTAAAAATCAAATTTGCTCAGTGAAAGCTGTAAAAGATTGTAATGGTTGGATAATTGATAACAACAATGGATTCATGATTAGTGATCCAGATAGTCTTTTAGCAGGGACAACTATTGTAGGTGGCTTATTTTGTGCCAGACGAAGTGTTTTACAAGAAGTTTTCAATGGACTCCAAACTTTACCTCATTATGAACCTGATGCATTGACTTTAACAACTGGTATTGTATCTCATGAAATTATGCAGGAGGTGTGATTTTATTTGAATTTGTGTTATATTATTTTAGAATTATTCAGAAGATTACTTATTTTATTATTAATTTTTGAATTTTTAGGCTTTGCAAAATAAAATTTATACTATGGTTGGTATAAAAGAAATTTATGAAAAGAAATTATCATCAGATCGTTTATTGAATATTCTTTACGCAAACAATCTCACAATATCTAACTTTGATAAACATACACAACCATATTTAAAACATATTTTTAATTTTATAAAAGTATACATCAAAGGTACATGTTTCATTAGCATGTATTAACAATTCCATTAAGGTACTATATTATAGTAATATTTTAAATTACAGGAGAGTCTGTAGCAAACATTAAAAAATTGCCTTGCTCTATAACAAACATCAAAGATATCGAAGAAAATATTTGGTTACCAACACTTGGTTTGAAAGGAAAAATTGATCTCACAGCTACAGTAAAAATTCATTCAAAACATAAAATCATGCCAATTGAAATAAAAACTGGCAGGCCAACTTTTTCCATTGAACACAGAGGACAAGTAATGTTATATATTTTGATGATGAATTTAACTGGCAAGGAAGTTGATTCTGGACTGCTTTTATACTTGAAGTATTTAAATTTTTAAGTAGTAATATTCATTTGCCATGATATAATTGTAATATATTTTTATTGTTAATGATGGTTGTAGAGATAATATAATGCAAGAAATCAAAGGATCGCATCAAGAAATGAGGGATTTAATTTTACTAAGAAATAATTTAAATTACTATTTTTCAAATAAATTGGAAAGTCTACAGCTGGAACCAAATAGTAATAAGTATCGATATTCTCTCAAACTTCCAGATCCAATTAATCATCGTGCTTGTGAAAAATGTCCTTTTAATACTTTATGTTGCGCATTTTTGAGTAGAGATGAAAATTTGACCATTTCTGAAGATTATTATTTAAAGACCATAAGTGATAAAATGTTGAGTTATTTGACTTCTGCTCATATTGATTATGTTTTAAAGTGGTCTGTTATGTTGCAATTAGAACAAGCAGCTGAAATTTCTCATTACCCCCAAAGTTCCGTTTGGACATTGGATCCAAAAACAAGGTAATATACCGCTAAAGAGATTCCAATAAATATTTTTATTACATTAAGAATTATATCCAATTGAATTATTATCAAATTAATCTAGTATTATATTAAGAAAAATTATTCAGGGGGAAATGCGGCATTTGTATTTCTTCTTTGAAAATAATAGGTAAAATAGTCAAAGAAGGTGAAAAATACATTCACATTTTTACTCGGAACAATAATGAAGGCTCAATTGACTTTAATCTATTAGAATTTGTTGAAGATGAATATGTGATAGTTAGTACTGATGACCGAGTAAACATCGCAGCTGGAAAAATTAAAGCGATTGAATCAAATTCGGTTACTTTAGTCTTAAATAAGTAAGTAGCCTGAACAATAAATAAAATTAAATTAAAAAATCTTTACACATAATTATAAGAACGTAATACATTCCAATATAAATTATTTTAATTTTTAGAAACATTTTTATCTTATTTCCAAACGACAATTTTCATATAGACAAATATAGTTCTTCGAGTCTAATAGGTAATAATAATTATGGAAATTTGGGTGGACTTTTAGATGACCATGAAAATTGTGCAAGATTAAGAAATATAGTTATCGACAGGTAATCTGTACAATCAATAAAGAAAATAAACAAAAAGCAAATTCAAGTAAATTAAATATTGAGTAAAAAAAGTGAAAAAATTACTTTTAATATTAATTTTATATATAAGATCTTCTATTATTATACCTATATATTATTAATATTGTATATGAGCATTTCAATTACTTTTCGACAATTTTAATATGGCAAAATTTCTCAAGTATGATCATTTTTCTACAAAAACTAATTTTTAGTTTTCTAAGAAAAAAGTTAAGAGTTTTAAAAAATTTCAAATTTAAGCAATTACTTAATGCTTGTCATGTCTTCCCCTATAGTAAAAAATCAAAAAACTCTTGAAAAAAATTGTTTTACGAATAATTACATCTTTTACAATTTTATTTTCAAAAACTATTTATCCAAATGTTATGAAATTATTTATTTTAACATAAAATATTATTAACAGCAATTGGTCATAAAGCATTTTTTTAACTTTACAAGAATTGTAAATCCATAAACAATTTGGTGCTAGTGACTGAAATGCTAAAATATATTTTTATAAGTGATATAAAAATTCAGTTTTTATTTTTTTACTGCCAATGCTTGAGTTTTTTAATTATTCAATATTTAATATTCAAGGAACCCTGCTACATTTAGCCAAGAAGTACCATCTTTGTTTAACACAACTGCTTTGAAGCTAAGTTCATATCGAAATTTAAATGCATATCAGCAAAAAGCTGTCAAAAAAGCAATATCAGCAAATGATTATCTACTTATTAAAGGAATGCCTGGAACAGGAAAAACTCAAACTGTAACAGTTTTAATTGAATTGTTAGTGAATTTAGGGAAGTCAGTATTAGTCACCGCAAATTCAAATTCCGCCGTGGATAATATTTTGTTAAAATTGCTTGGAAAAAATATAGATTTCATTCGTTTGGGTTCTGTTACAAAAATTCATCCTTTATTGCATGATAAGTGTGAATTAATTGAAACTGCCAATTGCAAAACTCCTGAATTATTGCACGATGTATATTGTAGTAAGGTAAGTTTGAATTTAAAATCGTTTTACTAAATTGATTTTAAATTTAATAGTTAGTATTGACAAATTATATATTAAATATAGTTAAATTTTCTATTTTATAATATTTAATAAGCATAATCCTCTTTTTGAAGATGGTTGTTGGTGTAACTTGTTATAGTGCCACTCATCCCTTATTAGCGAAACGATCTTTTGATGTTTGCATTGTTGATGAAAGCACTCAAGTTTTACAACCAACTATTTTAAGGCCATTATATAGTGCATCGAAATTTGTTCTTGTTGGAGATCCAAAACAGTTACCTCCAATAGCTAGAAGTAACAAAGCCAGGTTATTTGAGTGACAATTCTAAAAAATTTTTATTTTAAAATTAAGAAACACATTTATAAAATAAAAATGTCTTTTAGAGAGCTTGGATTGAATAAATCTTTATTTGAACGATTGGATAGTGATAATAACACAGTTTCTCTTAGAGCTCAATATAGAATGAATAATAAAATTATGGATCTAGCTAACAAACTAACATATGATGACAAATTACTTATTGGAGATGAAAAAATTGCTAATGCCGTCTTAAATATCACAGATTTATCAGTAAGTTAGTCTAATAAATATACTTTCCATTTTCATTAGTATTATTATTTAATATCTAAAAAAATAAAAGTTATTTAAACAAATTCAGCGATGAAAGCTCGGCATTCTCTTATTTGAATATTTATAAATATTGATAAGGACTTTCTTTAACAGTTTTTTATCTTTTAATTTTTCAAAAATTACGTTTAATAACATTATTGTGTAGTAAAGTATAATTTTTTCTCAGTGCTTGGCTCGAATTGATGGTGTTCCCAATCATATTTCAAAGAAAAAAAAATATCTTTTTGATTAACTTTACTGTAAAGAGTAAAAGTTTTTATTTTCATCAACTGTTAATTTAAAAATATTTTCAAGAATATTTTTTATTGTCAACACTTGACTCATATGTTGTATCATATTTATCTATCAGGTTATTAAAGCAAGTGAAAAGTGGGTACAAAATGTTCTTTCTGTTAAATTAGAAGATTCTGTAATTATGATAGATACTGCTCCGACTTATAACTTGAATAAAAATGATTTTACTGAATCTACTAATAAAAGAAATGATAATTTTTCAAATGTTTGGGAAATTGCAATTATAATCCGAGTTGTTGATGTACTAATCAAGGTTAGTATAAATTAATGAACGATATGAATATAAATCAATAAATGAGAAGTTAAATTTTTTTATATTAAGTTTTCATAATATATCTGTACTTTTTACTTTTAGTCTGGAATAAACAAGCAAGAAATTGGCATAATTTCACCTTACAGATTACAGGTTGCTTGTTTGAAAAAAAATATACACAGTGGAGTTGAGATTAATACTGTTGATCAATATCAAGGAAGAGATAAAGAAGTTATTATTTATTCTTGTTCAAAGAGTCAAAAACCATCTACAAGTATTAAGGTATATATGTTCTTAAGGATATTTGTAGATCGTTTACAATGACAATCAATGTCTTTAATAATATAAACATTTCACAAGAAAGATTGTTTTCAAAACCAACCATATTATCATAATTTTTATGCTAAAAGAATCCTTTCTCGGAAAATGTTGGTAATATAGTTTATGAAATATCTATAGTGCGATTTTTCCTAATTCATTTGTATAATGGATGGCGATAATTTTATTTAATTTATAATTGTACATTTATATAACGAAAGGTATATTTTTCAGCAATTCGAATTGTTACAAGACCATAGCAGGCTAACAGTTGCAGTCACTAGAGCTAAACACAAATTAATTATTATTGGTGATAAACTGTGTTTAGAGAAATTCTCACCATTTGAAAAACTTTTCAAATCAATTGATGATAAGCACATATTTCATATCAAAGATGGAGAAAATGATTTCAGTTGGATGAAGTTAATCAAATTTGTACAGTATTAAACGTTTGAAAATAAGTAGAACAGTTGTAAATAGTTCTTAATTTATTTTTGATTTTGCATGTTAAAGTCAATATACATCTACTATTTTATTATTTTTTACAAATACCTTAGAAATATAAATATTTTAACCACTATAATAAGTAACGAAATACAGTTCGAAAGTGTATAACATTGATTTGTAATAAACTGAACAATTTTCTATTATATTTTCATTATATAGCCATAAGTCCTCAAACTTATTTATATTTATGTGTGACAAAATGGTTGATAGTTAAAATAAAGTTTAACAGCATAATGATGAATATTATAAAGTAGAAATAAAAATGCGATATTTATATTGCTTCAAATTATTTAAAAAATAATGTTATAATATAAATTTTATAGATTTATCAAGTTGTTTATGCTTTTTAAAATATCTTCCATGGTATTATTGTCATTGTTTATTTGTAAGTCCCATTCACTAAAATCATCTAAATTACATTCTGATTCAGCATCATCAACACCTAGAATATAATATATACATAAAAAAAATTAAAACCAGAACCAGAACCACACATTATATTGATAATTTTTTACAATTTATAAGTTCACTGTAAATTTGTTCAGCCATATTTAAAAACTTGCCAGAAGTAAAAACCCATCCTCGGGACTTTCTTGTTTCTTCGTTGCATATTATTCTTATTGTTTTACAACTTTTTCCAAAATTTTCTTTGAACCATTTTATATCTGTTTTTCTTCTGACATCACTTACAATCCAAATCAATTTTCCATTTGCTGCAAATATTATTCATTATTTTTAACTAAACTTGATGAAAAAAAAAATTTTTAAATACATTTAAAAAAATTAATTAAGTTTACATCTAAATTATTAGAAAAAACACCATATAATTTTGAGATGAAATAATACAACATTTAACACTTATTGTTCTTAATAAGAAAAGTGAGAGCTACATTTATTAAAATCATTTTGTAATTGTAGGAATGGAAATGTTGAAAGAAAATTTTATGGAAGGAAATTATCAAATTTCATTTATCAGATGTATAGTGACATAAAAATAATCGATATTAAATTTTGTAATATTATTGCAAAGTTTTTTAAATATTTGTTAATAATACAAGTATTATTATTTATGTAATAAATACAGTAGTAAATTTAATTCATCAAATATACAATGCATTAACCAATCACTAGTATTCAATTAGTAATCATTATTTACCTTTGTACATGTTAATTGCTGCATGACAAAAGTATCCATAATTGCTTCTTCTAATGCCTTCGCTCCATTTTATCATAGCACTGCGATATATTTCTTTATATTCGCCATCTCCCATTAATTTATTTACATCAAGATTTAATGTTTCCGCCCAATGACTTTTGATTGGTCCAGATATTTTAATAACAACGCTTTTTGTAGATCCTAACCTACATGTAAACAAATAATAAAGTATAGTGAGATAAAATCTTAATTACCCACTTTGACTTTGTATGGACAGTTTATTATTTAATAAATGAAATAAATGCAAGTTTCAAGAATATAAAAGGAATTAATCAAATAAAGTATTACTACACTGAGAAAAATGTCGTTGAACAAATTACTATCTTTACTAGTAGCTTGAGGACGTAAGTGAAAATCTCATAAAAAATACTATCAAAAATAGTAATATTGTTTACAAAAATAGTGATTCATCCTAAAATTCTAAATAATATCTATTTTTCGTAACCAATATTCATGAGATTTTCATTTACGTCCTCAATTTACAAGGAAAATAGTAATTTTCTCAATCATTTTTCTCTCAGTGTATATTCTATAATAAAGCATCCAAAAAACCCAATGAAATACATATGATTCAATGAATAATTAATCTATAACGTTAAAATGTATAAAATTTAATAACTATTATGATAAGAATGATAATGGATTCAAAGTCTGAGTTTGTGATGTGTTTTTTATTGCTAACAAAGAAGTTACTAGTAAATTAAATAAGATGAAATCAGGTTAAAACCTACCTGTTGTGCAATATATCTGTAATGTAGTCTTTTCCAGATTTTCTTTTGCCACTAAATAATAAAATTACATGAGGCTTTTCAATTTTTTCAACATTTAAAGTAGATTCATTGTGGTTAGTACACGTTGTCGCCGCCATGTCAATTCCACTATTTCTCATAACTGAACTTTCAAAAGTGAGAGTTGCTTGGAAAACTGTTATGAAATTTTTCAGGAATAAAATAAATTTCTAAAATCATTTATGAGGAGACTATAAAATACGAAGGTTTAAAAATAAATTAAACAAGTGTTATTTTTAAATTTTTTAATTAAATTTTTTACATTTATTTTTCCGCTTCTCGGGCAGCTTTACGTTCTGCTGCCCTTTTAAGCTGAGCTTTTGGTTTTAGGTTATTTTTTTTTGCAAATCTTTGATTTCTTAAAAATTTCAAGTCCATCTGAAAAAATTAAAATCAAACATTATATTTTGAGGTAATATATATTCAGTTTACATTTATTTTACTCAAAAATTTGCAAATAATAAAATTATCTTATATGATTTATCATTTCTCAAGTAACTAAGTGTCTTACGTATAAAAAACAAGCAAACAGTTTTTAATTTTGCATACATCTGAAAGGTTTTTTAAAAAAAAAATTACATTTGTTAAGATATTTCAACATTTTTAGATACAAAAAATTCTGAAATCTGAGTAGAAATTGATATGCATTTATATTTTCTACAAATAATTTTTATATTTAATTTTTTTCAACATTTTATATAATGGGCGACAATTAATAAGAAACACGACATATCATTAGTTCAATTTTTGCGACACTTAATATTGAAATTCTAAAATTATTTCTATTTTTTTCTAATTGTAAGATTTTCAAATCTTTTGTAAAGTAAAATTGAAAACAAAATTTTTTTGTTAAATATTAAGACGAAATATTACTTATTTCAATGCATATTTTTGTAAGACTGAATTTTCATACCAAGAATCCAAAATATAGTATATTATAAAAATTTTATTGAAAGTTATGAAAATATTCTTATGTTGATACTTGAGGGCAATACAAATTAATTTTTTGAACATTTTTTCTTTAAATAATTTTTTTTAAATAATTTAATACTTTTGTAAATTTTACAAGAGAGATAGATATAATCCTTGATATTTCACCTTAAATAGTATTTCAAACTATACTCACTCCAAGAGTCGATTCGTGCCTATATCGTTTTGGTTTTTTAATTCCATTACGATGAGCCTTCCTGTCTTTAAGAATAAAATACAAAATTCACTATTATTAAAAATTAAACTAAACATGATAATAACTAACGTATATTAATTAATACAACTTATTTTCAATTTACACTTCAGAAATAATTTGCTATTTATGAACACATTATTTATTCAACATAAAATGAATGATAGTTGAATATCATCAGGGATGTTTGTTGTTGTATATCACTCTTCTAAAGTGAAGCTATTCATATAAATGTTAGGTACTTATTACATAAATTATTTGATCAAACTAAATGATATAATTTTATGATTTATTATCAGTCTATGTTTAAATTAGAGACATATAGTAATTGAATTAATTTTTAAGGTTTTTATACTAATAAGACATTAAATTAATGCATTGCTAGCAAATTTTGTGCATTTTTTTTTCTATAAATTTGTACTACAAAAAATTGATTAGTAATATGAATCTAGTGAAACATTTTTCCATGTTGCAAAGGAAATATTTAAAATTTTGTAAACTTTGAAGCCTATTGCAATATTAGAGTTTGACATTTCACAATGGCACTTCAAAATGTTATAGTTAAATATCATTAAGAGCTTATTATTGCCCCTATGATTTTACAAAATTAGATACTTTTCTAACTAGTTTTTGATCACAGATAAGTGTTATTGCATCACTTGTGTATAAAATTCAAAATTATATCATATCACTATATTTTTCCTCTAATTGTATTATATGATTTATTATTTTATTTATATTATTTGAATTATATGATTTTTTTAAAACATTAAAGAATTGTTTGAATAAAACTGCGCGTTACAAATAATTTTCTATTTGCATTACCCACGTTTTGATTTTTAATCAGGGATGTTCTTTTTCAATTTTGATATTAAATATTTTTTTGAATGTAATTATAATTTATTAAAAAAAAATTATATATCACTCAATTATTATAAGGCGATTTGGAATTTCAATTAGTTATTCGTAGGTAAAAAAAAATTTATGTATCAGTATATCTTACTTTGATTGTGATTGGTGTGATTTTTAGACTTGGCCATTTTTTTCTGTTATTTACTGTAAACAAAAAATTAATTTCATAACTAGTTTATCAATAATTTTAATTTTTGTAGATAAACTAAGATTGAAGTGTGCTTTTAAGAAATTTTACAAAGTAAAACAAAACAAAAACAAAACAAAAACAATAATATATTTTAAGGTTAAATATATTATTGCACTTTGCTAAATAGAAGTTAACTAATTCAGTTGTAGGTAAAAATATTACAAAATATGTAGATTTTATAACTTTATTTTCTATATTTCATTAAATAATATGCATAAAAATAAAAGATCGCAAAATAAAAATAAGATTCAAAGTAGATATTAATTTACACTATATAATATCTTACCCAGCGTTGAAAAACGAGAAA
>JABFQB010000331.1:0-11029 GCA_022817105.1 Pseudanteris insignis
CGAATCTTATTGTATTTCGTATCCTGTTAAATAATGCCTAAAAAACCCATTTTTTTTCCTTTTTATCTATCGAAGTTTTCAACATTTGATTCTTATATTATAATCACAAATGGAATGACTCAATAAAGAAGGAATGAATAAGTTGTTTGAAATTCTTAGAAATAAATAAAACACAATGATAGAAACAAATTAAGAAGCATTATTTATCTAAATTATGTATTTTACATAATACAATACTAACAAAAAGGGTACCCTGTAAACACTGAATATTGTTATATTATTACTACAACGTTTGAAAATATACACTGAGAGAAAAAAAAAAGGAAATTCTTATAATCCTTAGCAGCTAGAACATATCGAGCCATTAATGATGTTTATGCTAAAAACTATAGGAAAATCAATTTCAAATTCATTAATAAATTTGCTGAATATAGACAAATTGAGTATAATATGCTTAATTTTCCTATAGTTTTTAGCATAACATCATTAATAGTTCGTATGTCTCTAATGCTAAGGATTATAGGAGTTTTTCTTTTTTTTCTCGCAGTGTGGTATTAATATACCACAAAATTGTAGAATGTTGGATGATGAAAATGTTGAATTCATATTATAAAAATATTATTAATATAATAATAGTAATATTGAAGCAATACATTATTGGTTTTATTATTAATCATTATATAAATATTGTTTTGCATAATTTATTTTTTTGATATTCCAAAAATATTTTTTAAATATTATTTTAAATAATATTTTTATAATATTGTGTAATAGTTTTGAATAATATAGTCCAACATATATATTTATATTATATTAATATTTATATAAGAATATACATTGTTTGTAGTTATAAGTGTTTCAAGAATAGTAATGAATTTAAAAATTTTCAATGTATAGTTTAAATTTCATGTTTTGTTGCCTTACCTCTCCTTGCTGTAACATTGACAAAAGTATGCCAGGCTTGTCTGGGATATCTTGCGATGAATTTAATGCAAAATTGGTTGGTTCGTTTGTCGGTTTACCCATGGTTTGGTTCGCAAAAAATGCGAGCGTTGCAAGTATACAAATTTTCCACATTATGTCAATTAATTTATTTTAATGACCTTCGCATGGATGCCTCCTGCATATACGTGATTTGTGTCACGAATGTATCCTAAAAATGAAACAGTTTTTGGAACAAGGTAATAATTTACCATTGGTCTAGTGAAAAATTAGTATACCCTTTTTAAGTGAAATTTATTAATAACTGATATCACAAATTTATAAATATTTTTTGTAGTTTGGTTGAATACAAATTTCAGAACAGAATCGTTGAAAATATTTTTATAAATTTGTGAATAAATAATTTTGAATTATAATAAATGATCAATAAATATTTTATTTTTATAAATTTCATAGTAACTCAATAATAACATAATTTTCAATAATATAATTTGTTTAGTTCTTGGCGTACAAAAAATTAATTAATTTATTTTTCAGAAAAAGTAGCGTAAAATTATACTACCTTTCATTTATTTTGACTAAATTAAAAAACCCATACATACTTAGATATAATATTCTATAGTTTTATATAATATTTATTTTGAGATAAACAACTCATATATTTTCATGAGTAGTTAATAATTATTTAGTTTTAATAACTAAAGAATTTACTCTGTCACCAACAGTGATTACAGTTTATTACAAATAAACATGACTTGACTTACCCAATAAAAATGCTAATATATCAACCAACTTAAAATTGTTTTTCACATTTGTATTGAATATATATTTAAAAAAAAAAAATTTTTGCGTGAAATTTCTATAACGTTTTATTTATAATTAAATATTACACGGTAAACTAGTATAATTGTAGCATTTAAAAAATTATATAAGATTTAAATTTGTTTTAAAAGAATAGCTCGCCATAAAACTTTGAAATAAATAGCTTATCGAAGAAGATTGAATTTTGAATCACCCAACTAATTGAATTGTTTACCTGATTGTATGAATGAACAAACTAAAAGTAACACCTGTAAACACTAGCACCAGGAAAACACAAATCACATCGTCGATGTTATTTTTTCAGTAGCACAGATGATCTGTCAGTCTGATAATATGGCCTATTACTAACGTGAGATGCCGAGAGCGACTGAGCCTCAACTCATACTCTTACGACACATTACTTTCTCTTTCATTTATATACACACGTGGTCAATTTTGGATGATCAGCGGAGGTGGAATCTACAGAATAAACAATCATCTGTTCATATAATAAAAAAGTAAAAAAAAAAACAACGAAAAAACGCAGTAAAAAACAATGAAGATTTAACAAATATGAGGATATTATAAGATTGAAGGTTTCTTCTATTGTAAAATTCATTATTGATGTGTGTTCACGAGAGGCACAGTTTGGATAGAAAATAATTTGCCTTGATTGATCAATCGATGACCTTTAATGACCTTGCGTTAGACTTTGGTTGGTTTTTTTTTTCTCTTTTGTTATTTTGATCTGAAAAGAATTATTGTTATGAAAATCGCTCAAGAACTCTTTCGGTTCCGTTTTTAGTGTCTGGAAAAATCAATTAATAAATACATTATTTCAATACTGGTTTGAAAAGTAATTTTATTACAACATTGACATCTGCTTAACTTCTACTTATCGACACTTGTCAGATGAAACAATACTTTAAAATAACAATAAATCAAGTTGAATTTATTTATGTTTTGTTCTCGACATAATTGTTCAATAGAGTTTTCAGTTGTTGAAACAAATCTTCGTACAGGCATGGCTTTGACTTCGAAGTACTTCCAGTCGTTGATTTCTCCACTCCGCTAGACGTTTCGCTGAACGTCTGATTCTCAGCTTTCAGGTTTTTGTTAAGGAAATTTAACGGATCAGGTTTTGACGTTATTGCTTGATCCGGTGTGATTTCAAATCTAGTTGATATACCCGTTTTATGAGCTTCGTTAGTTAGACTGCTCAGGTTTTTCCCAGACTCCGTAACCCGGGAGGTTTGGCCAATCACCTTCGTCAACATCTTAGTTGCATTCTTCAACTTCTCAGATGTTCGTATGAGGGTTTGCATCAAACCTTTTTTCATCACGGTGCGATGAGACGAGGTTCTTGTTTCTCCTACTTTATTATGATGCTTATGAATTTGCGTGCTCACCGATTCCTGTACCGTGGAGTCTGATTGTATCGTATTCTTTTTAGTCGATTGTTCAGTCGTTTTTACGTTTTCCCCAAACTTTTTTTCTTCCTTCTGAAATTTTTCAACGACTTTCCCAATCATGGATTTCTGGTCCGTATAAGTTTCAGTTTTTGACGTTTTCTGTTCATCGGTAACATTTGTGCCCGATGATTCTTTATCGGTAGTTATTTTTGTAGTAGAAGTTCTCGTTTCAGATCTGTCAGTAATGTTAATGTGCTTTTCAGTAACACTTTGCAACACATCCAATGAAAGTGAACTTTCTGATTTATTAGCAATTTCAGCTTTAGCGTTTTTCTTTTCTTTATCAGAGCTTTCTTTGAAGCCATCGGAACTGAAGAATTTCTGATTTTCAAATGTGGTCTCTGGACTATTTGCCGATTGCTCAAGTTGAGAATCCACTTGTTCATTACCGACATTCGTCATTGATTCAGCAACAGATTGATTCATCAATTTCTCATTATCTTTCTGTAAATCAGCTTTTTCTTTCGTGTCGACATCGAGCCCACTCCCAACTGACGTGGATGCTTCAAGATTGTCTGATGATTTTGATATGTTCGGGTCACTAGGTGTTTTTTCTACCGGAATTGGACTCTTCAGCGATTGCTCAAGTTGAGAATCAACTTGTTTATAACCCACATTCGTCATTGATTCAGCAACAGATTGATTCATCAATTTCTCATTATCTTTCTGTAAATCAGCTTTTTCTTTCGTGTCGACATCGAGCCCACTTCCAACTGACGTGGATACTTCAAGATTGTCTAATGATTTTGGTATGTTCGGGTCATTTGATTCCGCTAATCTTTTACTCCTATTAACATCGATCGTTTGAAGATTTATACTCTGGAAGGTGGGAAAAATCATTTTAAAAAATCGTTATTAATAAATTGATCATGAATAAATGAAAAGTAATGATTTAAACAAAAATTTTTGAAAAAACTAATAAGTTTAAAAATGGGTTTGATTTAATTTGTTTACTCGTCTGTACTTTATGAAGGCAATTATTTAAAGATTATAGGTTAATAAGCTCAAATCCAGATGTCGGAAGAATAATTTTTTTTTTATTTCATTCTACGCATTAATTATCATTTTGCTTTTTAATTATTTTTAACGTTGAAAAAAAAATACGAATATAAAACGAAAATTTTATAACGATATGTATAAATTGTTAAAGTAATACACCCACAAGTAATTTGAACATCCAAACACAGAAAATAGTTTTGGCTTAAAAAATAATAAATTAACCCCCACCCCACCAAAGCACACATTCAATAGGTTTATTTAACTAACAATATGAAATTATGTTAATACAAAAGATTATTTTTCCCTATTTTATTTTAAAATAATCTTTTTCTAAAGGTATAAATAAAATTAGTAATTAATTAACGAAATCGTTATTAATCACATCTATGGATTTTGTTAAATAATTTTAACAATAATTTTACTCACCATACTAAACACATCTTCAACCACAATATATACTATAAACAAAAATATAAAATAAACGCTATAACTTCTATGGCGCATGATTCAAACTTCCAAATTTAATGTAATTATAAATTATGAAAACGACCGGAATTCGTATAAAAATTGCACAAAATGTTCGTCCACTGGATTAATGAGTTGCATACTAATTGCTGACGCACAAACGTATCGAATATATACCTTCTTATTTGGGAAGACCACATTCATTGGACATTTCTGATATCATTCATAAAGATTAACGTTTTTTCGTACGTGCCAACGTGACATTCTTTTTGCAGAGTTTACGAACTCGTCAATGTCTTTAAACTCATCATATAAAGTACCACATCACTCATTCGGACCAATGTCACATTCGTCCGTATAACTTTTGTGTAACAAAATGTACCAAGTTTTTAACAATAGTCATACTTTTTTAATAGAATTAATCGAAATGACTGAAAGTTTTGCATTTTTTCATTTCCAATTTTTGATTTCAGATTCCAAGATCATTATTTTGTAAACAATGAAAAAACAACAATCAGATTTTCAAAATATTTTTGTTGTTATGACCATGATTTACATTTGTAATTCGTCAAAAATAAGATATGGAAAACAACATAAAACAGAAATAATAAACTTTGTTTAAGTTCAATCTAAGGAGGAGGTAATTTTAAGAAAATTGTGTAAAAAATTTCTAATAAAACATACTCTGAAATGAACATATAAGTTCAATTGTGCCGCGCATAGAATTTTGAGGGTTATGTACATATATGATTTTGTGTTGTTAAAAATACATATTTTAACGGATGAAATAAATAATTTCAAAGTAAAAGAAAAATTGATTGGAGTACAGACTAAGAAAATACATTGTGCTAGCAAACTGAAAATTGAGTTGGCAGTATTTAATAAGAGATGATAATATTTTCGGATGAAATATATCGACACAAACGATTGATGCATAATTAAATTTTAAATCATTAACATATAAACGACAAACGTACAAAACGTACGATAAACTTATGTCTTTACAAGCATATAATGCAATGTAAAAAATATTAGTTTTTAATTGATATGCACAATATATACGGCGAAAAAAATCTATCTAAAATTACTATACCATTTAGAGGCTCGAAGATATTTTTGCATCGTGCATAGTATAGAAAAATTGCTATACCAAACTTACGATACGTTCTACTGTAGAGTATAAAACTTTCCTATTATAAATTATGATACAATTTTACGTACGAAACACGAGCCTTCTTATACTTAATATTAAAATAAATATTAAATAGTAGTAAAGTAAACTTTAATAATTAAATTTCATTTTTTTTACATTAGTCTTTATTGCATGCCTAGCAAAGTGACTGTCGAAGTTCTATAAAAACTTAGTTTAAATTACAAATCTAAATACTAAATTTGAAGGTTAAAGACTATTAAATATAAATATAAATATATAATATATTAGATATTAAATGGTTATCAAAATTATAAAAGTTGATAACTGAAGTTGAATTGTTTATTAAAGTCTAATATATTTTTTATTTAAATCAAATATTTTTATAGTAGGTTCGTTTTTTATTATTATTATATTATTCATTAATATTAAATATATTTTATCTGAATCTACACACTTTTTCTCTGAGTGTATTGGTTACTAAAAAATTAGGTTATTAATGTTGTTATAGCCTGCTCGAGTCGGTTAATAACTAAAAAACTGAGACAGTAATTAAATGTTATGTGTCAATAGTGTGTGCGTGTGCGTGAGTGTATGTGTTATCTCTTTTTTTAACACGATTTTACTTTATTCCATTTTAAATTGTATATTTACATTCCATATGATGCATTTTCTGACTATGTAATTCAAATATTTGTACGTTACCATACTTTATGCAGTGTTTTCATGTTTCATTTTGAGTTGATTAAAGTTTGTACTAAAAATAAAATGTTTAATCTTAAATAACTGCGTTATTTTTTCATTCCTCGAAATCTCATTAATCTCAACACCATTTTTGAAACAAATCTCTAACCTTGCACGTATTTATTTTGCTTGCTAAAGTTGTCAACTACGTAACATTGTAATATGTGTCCATGTTAAATATATCATTTTGATATTTACTTTGAATGCTTATATTTTCAAAATTAGGCGCGGTTGGTACTTTTTTCTTTTCATAAATCAATTACTCATGCTTCAAAGATCATATTAAGATGAAAAATTGCAATTTCTCTGACCCTCAATATTTTACTATGACATCCTTCAATAGATTCATGTGTAAAATTAAAAACGAAATAGGGTAATAATATTCTATATTTTTGCTTCCATTAGCAGGTTATGAATGTCAATAAAATATATCACGATATTGTTGATAATTTGTTAATAAGCAAATTTTATTCAGATCCTAAAGTTTTTTAGTTTTCAAAAATTTATTTGTTCATATACTGTCAAATATAACTGTACATTTATTATTTCTATTTCTTCTTTAAATTGATTTTTCCAACTCTAGAAGATATTGTTGAACAGCTCGATGTATACCAACAATAAATTCGTTGTAGTCATAATTGATAAATAGCGTACAATAAAAATTATTATTATTTAGAAAAAATGTTGTAATAATTTAATCCATATAATATTTCGCAAACATTTTACCGCGTTCTAATGAATACGAAATATTTTCGTTGTTTAGAATTTATTATCATATAAAGTCTATCGTCGTCAAAATATGATCGTGTACACTAAAAAATATGACGAAATTACTATACATCATCGTAAAATTCAAATTCTTCTGAAACTAAAAAATAAAACTTAATTATTTTTATTAGAGTAACTTATATTTACTCCAAAAAAAAATTATAACAATCCTTATCAATCTTTTTAACAATATTATAAAAATATTTCTTTGAATTCATTTTTCTTAGTGTACAGTAAATTATTACTTATGTATCATGTATTTTTAATGTATATCAAATACATGTATAAATAAGAAAACATAACTTATGATTGAATCACAAAAATTGTTTGAATTATTGTTACAATATTAAAAATTGTGTACAATTTTGTAATAAATGCTCTTTTCGATAATATATTTTTTAGTTAATAATTATATAAAACTCGATTTTATTTCATTTACAAATTTTGTAGTAATATTGATTGAACTGTTAGTTAATAACATTTAAGTAAATTGAGCTGTGGAATCCGATGATTACTTTCCAACGTGGTTCTTCAATAACTGGTTAACTGCGTTCAACGCTGCTATTGGTATCTGGAAAAAAAAATAAAATAATGTAATTCATTCATGAAAATAGAATAGTCCAGGAAACAAATTGTAAGTAATTTTTGAATTTTTTAGTACAGCATCAGTTATAAATAACTTTTATGGATAAAATTTATTGTTTAAATAATTTAAAAAGTTAACAAAATCAATTCAAATTGTGTTTACTTTAAAATGGAGTAAAATTCAATTTAAATCAGAGTTTAATTGAACCCTCAGTAATTCTATAGCTTTTTTTAACTTTTTTCTTAAGTGGAGTCTTTAGGTGAGTCTATCATTTTTGACTTATAAACTGTATATGATTATGAAATCTATACTGAGAATGCGATAGAAAATGAACACTTATCAACAAATGAAAGAAAGTAATATTATTTTTTATATTATACACTGTAGAAAAAATTCTATGTAGAATTACTATACCATATAGAAGCCTGAAGTTATCGTTTTGAAATATTAAGAAATTACTAAATTGTATCAAAATTTAGGAAAGTTGTATACCCTACACAGAAAAAAATTTTGAGTTCAAAATATAAATATAATAAATATTTATAATTAAAAGAAAATTAGTAATCAGTGATTTCGAAATCGAATACACATTTGACATTCTTAATACCTGTTAACATAATTCTATATGTTAGAATGAACTTTCCGAATGTTGTCTCAACATCAGCAAACTTTAGATTTAACATAAACGCGATCACATTCTGCCAGATGTTGTTTTTATTTCAAATTTTTTCCCGTGTACAGCAGGACGTATCGTAAGTTTGGCATAGCAATTTTTCTATACTATGCACTATGCACATATATCTTCGAGTCTTTAGATGGTATATTAATTTTACATAGATTTTTTTTACCGTGTAATAAATATAGTTTATAATGAATAATTGAAATAATGTATATGTACTGTAACTGAGTGTTACATTTTGTGTTTAAGTAAAATCAAAATCATTATTAGATTGTCACTTACGTTGAAAATGTCATCAAAAAGTGTGCCCTTGTTGGGATAAGCATATTGCCTTGGAGGATGTTTTGTTTCTGTAATAAAAGAAAATCATTAAACATCACACTTCATCCATTCATCATTATAACATTCAAGTAACGATAAATAAGTTTATTCAAGTTAATTTAACAATTTATCTTGAATTCAAAGCAACGCGAAAATGTAAAATCGTTTTCGTGAATTTCGATTCGTTGGCCTAATTGCACGAGATTTTTAATCTAAGTCATCTGATGTTCAAGTGCATAAAAAATAAAAAGTAAATTCAATTATGTAAATTCGATGAGCCACGTATTGTTGTACAAGAATATTGGTGTTACGTCACAACCGTTATTACTTCTTCGATAATCTTTGTTACACGAGTTTCGTAAACTTGAAAACTCTTTAATACTTGAGAGGGGGTAATTATTATGATCGACGTTGCAGTTTACTATACAAAATAATCGATTCACGAATACGTGAAGATATAATTATTACTATTATCAATCACGTTCATTGATAACTACGACATATTGTTTCGTCATTAAATTATACGTTATTTGAAATAAAGGTAATCAATTACCATAAATATACATTACAGTGCTTTTGTGTTAGTACTTTGGAGAAAGCTCTGGGCGAATTTGCCGCGCACTATTCACATATGGGTTGTTTGTCGCGAAGCCAAACTCGGCAGAGTTTGAATTCTCGTTGCGAGCGTAGAAGTTTGGACGTGGATTTCCGCGCGAATCACGTCGCGAGCGTGAAACCGTGTCACGGTGTTCACACGTGTACGTTTGAAGCGAATTTGTATGGTTAATAGCGGAAACGGAATGAGAAAAAGGTTAACAGACAGGCGAGCAATTGGCAAAGACCGTTCGACGGGGAGATCCGTTTGTGCTAAAAATACTGGCACGCGGACAAAAGGGAAATAATAAAAAGACGCGTGGCAGAGCCGTGGCCAATCGAGCGGCTTCGGCGTCGACCTGGCCGCGGCTCTCGATCGTTAATGTCAGTTTCGGATCGAACTAAGAATTTGGTGACGCCTTTGGCGATCGGTTTTCCGCATCACTTTTCAACTTAGGGGTGAAGAATTTTAGTGAATGGCGCCGCGGAAAGAAAAGCCACACAAAGCCGAGGTCAGAACGAGCCGAGCATTCGTGTACATTGCACTTTGCGCGCCAATGTCACTCGTCTCCGCCTATTAATTTTCCCCGTTGCACTCGATTTCATCGTATCGCGCCACTTTACCAACGCGCGCATTTATTTTCAACTTGAGAAAGAAGCCGGATAAGATACTCATGTTAGAAGTCAACGTTCAAAGTGCCTGAAAAATATTCCGCTTGAGTTACGAGACTCGTGAACTTTCGTCGGGAAATGAATTTTTTTACTAGGATCACAAATTAAACATATTTGAACATTATACGTGTCAACATATTTTGACAAATTGACAAGTTGAAATAATCAAATGGTAAAATGAATTTTTCTATTAACCATATTATTTGATTCAGGTTAAGTTCAAAATGAAATATATTGATCACTTCTAAATCAAAACTTTTTTCTTCGTTAATTAGACTATATAATTATTATGATATAGTAATAATATTTATAGTACATATGGCTATAATTACGGTTAATTATACTAATAAATTTGGTTGGTTGTCATAAAAATATGATTCACATAACTGTATGCAATTTCGATGAGTGCGCCATAATTTGCTGATATAAAAATGATGAAACACCTAAATTCATCACTGATTGGGTAACAAAATTTTTATTATTCTAAAATTAATAACAACATATTCAGTTATTTTTAACGTACGACAAAAATACGGTCGTAAAATTTCTATGTTATTAAATAAATTTGTGTAAATAAATCATCTTGTTTTAACTCGTATATTTTAGTGAAAAAAAGTTCTTCAGAATGGTCCGAAAAATTAATGCAACACTTACTTGTATTACATTTTTCTCTTCTTTTTTGCATACATATGAGTTTAAAAGCATAAAGCAGAGAAGATGAGAGAGAGAAATTAAAAAAGTAATATATAATAGTGATAAGATTTGCCTGAGAATGAATGAACATAAAGAAGGTCAATAAAGGACAGGATGGATCTATAAATTTTTAGATCAGAATG
>JABFQB010000332.1:0-11029 GCA_022817105.1 Pseudanteris insignis
GATGCAATATGAAACAAATACCACATATATAGTACAATATTTTTTCTAAGTGTATGAACTGTTACGTGGGATTTCCTTTCGGATTTCTAACATTTATACGAAAATTTTCAACCCAGTCTGAAAATAAATTATATTTACATCATAAAAAATTCCTTATTATTTATTATATTATGATTATCATGTGTTAATCAATTAATATTAAATTAATAATTGATTCAATAATATCGACAATATCTTATAATCTAGCCTAATTGCTAAGTGGTTCAATATTCATCAATTACTTTTTAATGCGATTAACGCCATAAGGAAAAGCTTTCATTTTACAAGTTACTTCACACTTAAGTGTGTCGTTCATCGTTGGACGCGTGATACAGATTGGTGATTGTTTGAGTTGGATCGAGAATTGACCATCTTGTAATTACCATCGGACACCTTTGTCTCGACTGGAATCCATTCAAGAGGCGTTGCTAATAGCGTGAATTATAGTAGCAATGCGATGGAATGTTGCGTTTAAAAGACGTAACGAATCTGATAGCGCAGGGCATTTTTCAGGCACGCGTCGGCCGCGGAGAAAATGAGCCCATAAATAAGCGTAAACTATAGGCTACGGGTGGAATCTGGCTAGCACGAAATTAGGTGCGCTTATCCGGGTCCTGGCGAGTTTCGTCAATGAACTAACCGCGGGAGCATTTTATTTCGACGTTTACGAGGGTATTACGCCGCGCTGTAGGCTATTTTTCCAAAGCCTTTTTTTTCCTTTCTTTTTTTTTTAGAATCTCAACATAAAAGAGGCAGTGCCGTCGTTGCAACGCTGTGCCCACTTGTTAACACGCCATGATTTACTTCGCCCGGCGTGACGTTTTTACGTAGTGCCGTGTGGATTTCGCGCAAGTTCAATATCACGGTTAGATGAAACCTGTCACTTGCAACTTGCTGGGTCATTTGGTGCAACGATCACGATAACCTTACGAGCCAATCGTAATCGGCGCGGCGTAGCCCGTTGGGTTCGTACATGCCTTCCACCTGAATGCATTCTAATATGGAAACATCAACAAGTATGGCTCGCCGAATCTTATCGCAATCTCGATCTCTTCGTTCAAAGGCAACGGTGTCACGAACCGACGATCCCTTGGGCGAGCTCGGAAATACGATAGCCGACGTTAAACAGTGCAAAACTATCAACGTGAACGACGATTGAACTTTTGCACCTGAGAAACGAGAACGGTGGGCCGGTTTTGCACTTCGAGCGTTGCGCCTTCCCGTAGCCCGCGCTCATCAATTCATTCATGAATAATTTTCGTGCCAATCAGCGACGAGGCACAAATATGCTGAAACGTCGAAGGCCCAGACGAAGAGTTGAACGACGTCGCACGGCTCGTGTCACGCGCCCATTCCACTGAATGTCAAGTGAAATATTTGAAAATTATATAAAGGAAAAAAAAGATGGAAGCAGAGGGAAAAATGTTTCTACGACGTAGCCGTACCGTTAAAACGTTTTCAAGCGGCTCGTGTGCACACGGCTCTTCCTCTGCGCTGCGATTTTAACGGCATCATCCTATGCCCTCCAGTTAGCCTAGCAACGCTATTGATTTCCTTCCTCCCTCTTGCGGTCGTATCCATCCTCTTACGTGGAAAAGCGCTCGCTGGTTATAAGGGACGGGGAAAAAGAAAGCACGATTTACAGGAAAAGGAAAAGCGTTCGGCAATGTCGCGATAAAGAAATACACGGGGCTGATTTTGCGAGATTATGCGAAACTCATTGTCGTGAGATCGAGTCAAAATTAGATGATTAGTTTGTTGTGTCATTGAATTTGAAGATTGCGCTGTGGTACCCGACAAAGTGAAATTTCGAAAATAAGAATGATTCTTGTCTTCTAAGGGATTACTTGAATGAGATCTTAAATTGATGATTGACGATAAGTCACGTAATTGTATATTATATAAAACTGAGCTGCGAAAAGATATTTATTTTAAACTGCATTTGATAGAAGTTTGACATTTTTTTTAACTGGTAACTGATCCATTTGTGGGATACATTCAATTTTTGAAGCAAAGTATTTATATTTCGGTCAATACTTATCCCATGTTGAATAAACGAACGGGAAAGTACTGGCCTAGCACTATCGACGGTTGATTGATAGTTGACTCACGGTTGGGATAAAACGACATTTTATCCGGTCCTAGTACTATAAGAAAAAATAATTGCACAAATTATTGGTATGATTTGGAATTATACACATGAGCTATTCCTTATATTGAGAAAAAAGTGAGATAAAAAAGTGCTATCAATAATTGTATTTTGGAGGTATAACGTAACATTAATAGTTTGTACCATTAATCGATTGAAAAATTTTTATGAATGATAGTAATATGACATTTAACTATACACTCAAAGAAAAACATAGTCATACTAACTCAAAATTATGTAGTTGGTTTTAGTGACACCTATAGTTCAGTTCAGTTATTGAAACTAACGTAGATACACTGAGAAAAAGTTTCTATAAAAATTAACATACTTTATAGTACCACTGACATAAAGAACATTCGATTCCTTAATTATGACGCCATCTATAAATAATTATGATATCTCAATAAATTTTATCATACTTTATGATAAATTCTTTTATATCTCTAATAATTGTTTACATATTTTATTATAATTATAATAATAATATTTATATATTAGATAATTTTTACAGCTTTTTTACAGCTTTTGGAACCATAAAAGTATAGTTGATCGTACTTCAATGTCATAAGTCGTTCTATTGATGTATATTTCAAGGCAATATTTTGATGAAGACTTCATCGAATAGTAAAATAAAATCAATACATTTTTATATATGCTAGATATAAACTAAGCTTTAATTAAGTTTAATTAAACTTAGTTTAATTTATACTTAACTTTTTTTAAAATTATGTTATTCTTTTGTAGAAACGTCAACGACGAAAAATGTTTTGGATATAAACAAACATTATTCAAACAATTGAATATGCAGTGGTACAATATTTTATGTATCTTTCTTTTGATAGTAATGTTCCTTATTTAAAAACACAAATAGTTTAAGCTTTAGACAAAGATAAATGTTTTCAATGCTGTGAAATAATAAACCCTGTTTCTTAAAGAATCAACAATTCTGTAAAAAGAAGCAGAATATTCATGAATAAATTTGAAAAAAATTATTAGATCGTTAGATTTCATCATTTTGTAATACGTTTCTTTAAATTCTTAGTAAATTACGTACAATTGATAGTAGACATATTTAAAAAGTTTATGATTGTAAATTAATAGTTTTGTCAACTATTTTTTTTTACAAATTGTCCCTAAAACAAACTATGATATATAGTTGTGATTGATTTATTACTCTCAACTTCAGTTTATAGTTGTACAAAATGTAAAATTAGTTTCCTTAACTTTTATGGGAACAACTTATGAATTTTAGTTGGCTGAACTAAACGAATTTAATTGAATTAAACGAGTGTGGACATAATTCCCTTTTATTATTTGCTAATAAAATTTTCAAATTTAGTACACTAAAAACTGTAATTTTTCGTTATGTCTCGTAACGTCATCACGTCATTTTTACGTTATACATCCAAAGTGCATTATTCTTAAGAGAGTGGATTGACAAATTGAATTTTGTTGAAAAGTATTTCTGTATTGATATTATTATTATTTAAAGCAAAAAAATATTATGAATTTTTCAATCTTTGAATATGGTGTAAATCACGAAATTTCATGTGATGTTTACAACATTCCAAAATTTGTTCAGTAATGTGCATTTGAAAAATAAAAAAAAATTGTCATCGAATACCAATAAAATGATTTGCAATATTCCGCGAATCGTGAAAATGTGGATCGAAAAAAAATTTTTCACTGAATTGAAGCCAATCGGTTAACGAATGTATATTTACATAAAAATAAATTTTCTTAAACAATTGCATTGTTATGTTTGACCGAACTTTTTCTTTCACACTGATTCCAATAAATCGCATCAGTCAAATGTAGATTGAATTTATAAAGAAATTGAAACACGTTTTTGGCTAGCGTTTATCACACAACAAAGAGAAGGTATTTACACGAAACACATTGAAGTTAACGCTGTTATGAATATAAAACCCGCAGGAGGCAATTTTCGTGGAAAACGTGCGCTGCGTTCCCTTCGTCACGATCTTTTCAAAAATTGACTTGTTTCTGCCCGAGAATCCACGTGGGGTTCGGCTAGGGAGGGTGTAGCTTGATTACGAACCCTCTGTCGTGAAGTGAATTTTCGAGCACTTCGTCCTAAATATTATTTTTTTGATTGCTCTCATACTTGACACATGGAAAATTCAATCTCGCTAAGCTACTCAGACAAATCCAAGCTGAACTTCAAAGTTGAACAATTTTTTTTTCTTTGACAATAACTAATAGCTGATTTAGACAAATTATAATTTATTATTTGGTCGATTGCAATTGGATAATATAATTCAATAATATTTTAAATTTTAATAAAATAATTATTTTAGTTATTTTTATAAATTTGTTTAATTGGAATTATTAGTAATTTCAAATAATAGTTTCTCCGAAGCGATAACACATTTTTCACGTTGCAATTAATTACACTGTCAAAAATTAATGAAATTTAATGTACTTTTCATGAACATTGCACATGACATTCCATGTACTACGTGCATGGAACAGCTTTCATGTAATTTTACATTAATTTTAATGTATATGAATATAAAACTATTTTATCATAATATTTAAGTTTCTATTATAAAACTATTTTGCGATTTCATATATCATGATAAAACGATATACTGTAATGCATTTAAAACAAATTAGACTTAAGTATTGTTTGAAGTATGATTTTAAAGTGAAAATAGCAGCGATATGTATACAATTTCATGTACACGCACATGTGCATGAAATTTAATGTACATGTGAATGAATTTTTATGTACGTATTTGATTTTAGTTTCCAATACTTTTACATAAAATTTAATGTAAAAATTTCTTACAGTGTTCTTTAAGAACACTAAAATGTAAAGTGAATGAAAGCTTAATGACTTTTCATTTGAATTGTCACAGATTCTTTCTAGTCATACACATATTATATATACACATATATACGTATATCATAATTCATTGTAATGATGATTTTCATAAAATATTCAATGAGTGCTAAAATTCGTATCAGGAGCTTATTCGGATGACATACTTTTCTTTTTATGATAGATACATAAGTGAATACGTGTGAACGACCGACTACAAAAGGTTTTCGATTCGCGAGGGAAGCAGTCATTCAACTCACGTGAATTTAATTACGTTTCTTTTGATATACATCCCATAGTAAGGTATTTTGCTGTATCCATATTTTCATGGCTTAACGATCACGTCCTTCAATCCGGCCCGACACTTTCGAAGTTGAAGTTTCATATTTAACAAGTAACTAATTTCACGACAAATGACCTTAACTCATACATAAGAATGCAGTATTTTATAAATTGTATTCACGTATGTTAATTGACTTCAAATTTTTCATATTCGGATTTGCATATTCGTTAAACAAAACCGTAATATAATTATTATTAATTTATTATCCACGCGGTGAAAAGTAAATTAAATATATTAGCTATTTTATTATTGAAAATAATTCAATAAATATTCAATTTTATGTTATTTATTATTGCACATGATATATTTTAATGGTGTTTTATTTCACCTGATATTGAAATGGACGAGTGATATTTGATTCGGTGGATTTCTTTATTTTTCGCGCTAATATGTTCGGACGGAATGAAAATAGGAATTCGGGTACAACATCAAACGGAAATTTCTGCCGATTAGTTTGTAGGGATGGCGTCTCTCTATCATGAAAGTGCATCCCCAAACTAATATCCGGCAGGATTCGACCCTCGATTGTGGCGGGACTAACATTAATAGAAGTTTCACGAAATAAGTTCATTTAATCTATTCCGGATTTTTCGACTGTACAGAAGAAACATACTACGTACAAAATAGTCAATTTGAACTACACTGAGGGAAAAATTAATGAGAAAATTATTATTTTAGTTGTACCTTGACGACGTAATTGCAAATCTTATGAATTTTGTTTACAAAAAATTCATGTTATTTAGAATTTTAGAATAAATCACTATTATTTTTGAAAGTAGTTAATTTACCTCCTTAATGTACCATTAAAGATAGTAATTTATTCAAACATTTTGTCCAATGTAGAATTTTGATCATGTTTGCTCCATTTATTTGTGATTAATTGTAAAACTTTTATGTGCTACGTATCAAAAAAACAGGTACTTACAATGACCGTAATAGAAGAATCATCTAGATTAAACTAATATTGGTGAAATTAAATTTGGATTGAACCTACTGATAAATTGAATGAATTATTTCTGATCCATAAAAATAGTTCTAATTTGATATTTAGCCGATAATAACTGTCTGCTAAATTTAACAAAACTCATTCAAAATTAATAAGCGAATTAATTTCAGAAATTCGATCTTTAACCTTTAACAGTCAAAAAATGTTTCGAATTCATCTTCAGATGAAGTAATATAGGTTTATAGTTTTTTTCTATTTTGATGTAACAATTTTGATAAATTAAATTTTTAAGTTGTAAAAATTCATGAATTATAATTAGATGCAATACACTAATATTTTTATTAATATAATAATTTTAAAAATATTAGTAAAATATATCAATTCATTTCGAAATTAAATAAAACTTTATGTCGTATCGGCGGCTTAAATACACTCGTAAGCACAACCCAGGCAGAAGCAGCCAATGCTTAGCCGACTTTGCCGTCGTCACAACGTTGGCGTGACTTTGCAAAACAACGTTATTCCAACGTTAGTCCTATTGTACTGCTAATGTTGTTACGACGTTGGCAGACAACGTCGACGAACAACGTAGTCACACTACGTAAGCACACGATGTTGTAACAACGATGGGACACATTGTTGTGCCAACGTAGGACCAACTTCATATAAGTAACGATTTAAGAATTCTTTACTCACGTTTATTAGGCAAGCGCCGTATAGACAACGTTGTTAAACAACATTGGCGTGGTGTTCAATTTTAACCATTATACGACGTTGGCACGACGTTGTTGAACAACGTGGGAACGACTTTGCCAAAATTGTAGCAACGTAGTTACGACTGTATTTTTCTGCCTGAGAAATTATTCGTACACATTTCGTTGACTCGTATGACAACAGACACCAAAGTATTGTATATAAACCAAGGTATAACAATAAACTAGGTAAAAAGTTTGTAAAAAAATATCAGATTTATATTGATAATTTATATTTATATGATATAATTAAAGCAGTGGCTGTTACATATGTCAGAGATACTTTACAGTATGATAATTTTTATATACTGAATAAATATTAGAAAAAGATTCCATGTATAATATATAAAAAATTAATAATATATTATATAAGCAAATTCTATCTTAGAGAAAAAAAATATTTAATAAAATAATAGAAACAAATTTGTTTAATTAACAATTTATTTTGTAAAAAAGAACCAATTCCCGTATATTTTCGGTACTGTATTTTCAATTTTCTTCAATTATATATTAACTAAATATTTATTTTTCGTAAGAAATCAAAAGTTAATACTTAAATCTCTATAAATCTATTTATACTCTAATAAATCTATTTTTATTGTTTAATTATATTTAAACATCAATTATATTTTCAAGTAATGTTTATATACTTTTGGGATATTTTATCAAATTATTGTATTTAAATTTTTAACTATTGTATTTTATCTGTCACACTTCAATAATTTCATTTTTAAATAAAATCTCGATAAAAATATGAAAAATTAAGCTATAAATAAATTATTTTAGTTACAGTCGATCGATAATTGATCTTTGCGATAATAATAATTTGATCACCCACATATGGGGTAAGTACCTTGCCCTTTTCCGTGACACCAAGAACCGGAGTACTGTCAATGAGCATGAATTGACGTATAAAGGTTTTGAAAATGTAGGAAGAAAGTAAGAAAATGATAATGGTGAATACTAAATACACGTTCGACGGCACCAAGACATCGCCATCAAAGTCGTAAGGTGCCATACCGAAGATTCTCAGCGTGTAAACCATCGGCGTAATGGCGTTATAAAGTGGCGCTTCCGGTCCCTTTAACTTCATCTTCTTTGGATCATCGTCGGCTGCTTCGGCCTCTCGCGTCATCGGTACGGTCGTTCTTCCCGTCACGCGAATCAATCCTGGCGATTTCATGCGTTTCTCGAGCCGGATTGCCAACGTGTGTGTTTCTATGGAAATAGAAAGCGATATCTCATTGATTTTCTGCCATACCAATGCAAATATTAGAAAATAATATACGATAATACTGCATATGCGCTACTCCGTATTTCGATCATACACTGAAAAAGAATCATATGAGTTACTATGACTATAACCTACATATTGAAAAGTTATTAGGCATAAACATATGATAAATATATTTAAAAAAATACTTAGATTAAGTTAATCATATTCCTTGTTAATTGCCGTGATTATCATATACACTGGTGGAAAAAAGTACCCTTGATCGATGTTTATAACTTATTTATTAATTATTTTTTAATACAATCAATATGATTTTCATTTATCGATATAACAAAATAATAGAATTCACCCTTGACAACGTTTTTTATAATGATATATTTAACATATAATGCTTATTCCAAAATTAATTATCAGTCGGACCAATTATAAAGATTCACATATCATAAAGGATATGATAGAACTGACAACTTATCTGATTATTCCTCTTGTAGAGCGTCGGATGGCAATATAAATCATTTACAGGTGAATAGTATTATAAAATTCACATGAGCAGCAATTTTCTGGTATAAGAATTATCCTCACAATGCTGATATCACCTCAGATTACATAGAAAAACCTCGTTTGCTATAATTACAATATTATATAATATTGATAATTTATATATATACATTTATAATTTTTTTGTATCTAATATGTGAGCTTTTTACATACCGAGGTTTCCTTAACTTCTACATTTTAATTGACAGTTCGGCAATACTTTGCGTATGTCTTATTTCATGTGTCGCTACGACTGATCTGATATATACTAATCGATATAATTTCGATGAGTCTCGATTTTGCCCTCATCCATACAACACTCCATCGATTCCAACATCCATTATCTACATTATCGACTCGGATATATACTCAATACAATCATTACAATTGGAAAAAATGACATTTTTTGAACCCCTGTATCTCTCTAAATCTGAATAAGTTAAATTTTCATTTATTTAATAAGTAAACTCATTTTCACCTATCAAAAAGTTTAATTAACTTACAATATTTGTAAATGTCATATTTTTACTCATTTATAAGTTGAAGAAAGAATAATTCAAAGTAATTCGAAACAAAATATTCTCTTATATGAAATTTAACCAAGTTTACCATACAAAAGCATTCTGTGATTATAAAATCAGATTAATATAATAAATAAAGTAGTTTGAATTAAATTGTTTCGAGATTCAAACTTTTTAACATGTTTAAAGTGTTTCTGAATGAATCATTTTTTACTTATTGAAATAAGTCCAAAGTCTTTCATGTGGACATTTTAATAAGTGGCTATGTCCTTACAATAAGTGAAAATTAACTTATTCAGATTCATCGAGTAACTTCGCTTAATATCGATGAAATCAAAATTTTTTTTTTTTTTTAATTAGGTGGAACCATCCCCTTTAAGTGAATATTGCAAACATCGAAATCAGTTAATCCTTTTATATTTACATTTATTTATTTTTCAGGGTCATGTTTTTTGTATGAAAAAAATTAAAAGTTTGGCAGAATGTTTCGCATCAAATTCATAAAAAAATTTTTTGTAGGTTCAAACAGATTATTTTTATTGAAATCGTTTTGTCACGATTGTTAGTTTAAGAATTTTTAATGTTTGCTACACATCGGTAGCATCTAAATCATGTTTCCAAAAGTAAATTATCAAAACCTGTGTTGAATTCGTTCGTTGCTAGATTAATTCTATTTCATGCCAATGAAATTAAGTGTTTTTTTGTGCACAAAAAATTGATGAATAATTCGAATTTAATTAGCAAACTTAATATGCTTAACTTATGCAAAACTTATTGTTTTGAACAAATATTTTTTAACTTTTTTAAAAACACACTTTTATGCAATTTTTTTCAATTTGTTCAAATTTAAATAAATTTTTAGAACCTAACAAAAAGTTGCATTTTTACGAATCTAATACTAAAAAGTCTACATTTTTTTTTTGCAAAGACATAATCCTAAAAAATGAATGAATTTGAATTGAAAGGATTAAATGATTTCGATGTTAAGGAGAATGTTCACACCTCATTCAAAACAAATTTTATTTGATTTCATTAATATTAAACAAACCTAATATTAACGATAAAAAATTGTGTAAATTCAATGCTTAAAACTTTTTTTTAAGAAATTAATTTTAATCTTAAACTTTTAAAACAAGCGCAAATGTTTTTGCTTTAAAAATTTTGGTTAGTCATATTTAAACTGATTTTTTTGAGACAACTAAATTTTTGTAAATCAAACATTTTCTGAGTGCCTATTTTATCATGAGTTTAAGAATATATCCGCTTAAATGTTTTCTGAGTAGAAAATCTACTAAACATAAGTAGAATCCACTAAAAATGAGTGGACAGTTTTCACAGTGTACTATGAGAAAAGTGATCAAAAATTACTATATTTATGATAGATGGATGATATGTTCTACACTTATGGTAGAATTAAATATGAATTATAATACTGCAAACAATTAGATTCACGATGATAAAGTTTACTATATCTGCACACTTATTTTCCAGCTATCATAAATATAGTAACTATTATTATATTACTTGATTATTATTATTATTATATTGATTATTATATTTTTGAATTTGTATTAATTTTCTTATCAGACTGTATTCCAAATAGCATAACTCGTTTTTGTGGTTTCAGAAAACAATCAAATTCTTATTTAAAATCCGATGACAC